>DVZN01001003.1:0-11081 GCA_018237365.1 Caria ino melicerta
TTTAAAGCGCGCTGGACGCTGGAAAAAGATTTCTAGGTGGACAGTTGGACTCTATTCCTTTGAGACACGAGTTTTTTATATATCTATTTAGATACATTAACAGCGAGTATTTTACCTAGACAATAGATATATTTAAAAAAAACCCATGATCGCCTCTGTGGTCGAGTGGTGTCGGTATCTGACTTAGACGCGAAAGTTTCAGCTATCGATTTCCGGGTTGGGCATCTGTTCTAAGTATGAGTTTTATCAATTTTTTTGGAAAACACAACGTTGCCTGGGAGTGGATTTGTGCCCGATTGGCGACGGACTTGCCGCCCGACACGTCATGGGACTAATGGTAATCGTGGGTGTAAACTAGTCCTCAGCTTAACCTTTCGAGGATATATTGGCATGACAATATTTATTTACACATACCGGCGCATTTGGAAGAAGCGAAGATTTAAGTAAAAGTATCTGTGTGACCGAGCTCTGCTAGTTTTTTCTGTAGGATTTTTGTATTTCTTACAAAAAAAGGAACTCGAAAGAAAAAAAAAAATACTCGGGACTCGAATCGGAGTTCTCTAGTCGCCTGACTTTCCAACTAAGCTGTTTCAACTTCATAGCTGTCAGTGAAATTTACTTTTGTGTTGTGTTTGTGAAATGTAGCAGTTTTTTATTGCATAAAAACACGGGCAAACTATATTTTCTTAATATATTGGGCTGAGGTTCCCAAACATTGTAAGTGATGTATTTAACCTTTAGACAACATAGATGCTAAAGTGTGTTGTAATGTTGTGTTGTTAATTCTAATGTGCAACTCTACCTTTAAGTTTACAAGCTGCCTGGTATCGAGTCTTCTCCGTCGGTAATCCGGACCAATATGGTTCTGCTCATATATTATTTTCAGTGCCGGATTCAGTATTACCATCGCCCTGGTAGGAGTTTTCCATGGCGACCTCTAATCACTATTTAAATCTATATGAAAAAAGTTAGATATTATTAATATGACATATATAATACTAAAAATTATAATATTGCCTTGCCAATTTGAGTCTGGGATAGTGAACTTTTTACAAAAAAGACCTTACCGGCTGCCAAGTAAAGTTACTGACGCCCCTATCCTACCGGCATCCTGAGCGACCGTCCAAGCTCGCCCTACACTGATGCCGGTACTGAATTTATTTTACACTTCGATTAATTTCGAGTAATTAATTACAGGTGGTTTCTGTATAAGCCAGCGAGTGAAGTTGTACCATTCCTCGAGAGGGGTCGTAATTTTTCCTACATAACTTCCTATACTGCTGGAAGATGGGTGCCTTCTGATAAATACATTTCGTCTAATTCTATGCTGCAGCACTCACTGGCACCTATATTCAGGGTTAGATCTTTTTTGTGTTCTTGTTTATATTTATTCGAGTTTCCTGTAAGGTGGTCCGATTCTCTCATTAAATAGACAAAACGCAATGTCCGAATGAAATTATATAAGACGATAATCTATACATATTAAATCCGTCTATATAAACTTACATATGATACAAAGAAACTTTTTCCCTAACCAAATGCACCAATTCATTACCTATAAACCATTATCAATACCTATAAACCCTTTTACATATTATTTGTCTTTTACCTAACTTGCTAGACTCTTTGGCGTTTAATGTGTAGGTAAAGGTAGATATATGTTTGTATGCGAAAAAGGTATTATTTATTCATGTCTTTTAGCCAACACATACGGATTCGTTGGCGTATCTTGTATATGATAAGAATATAGATGACAGGCAGCAAGTAAAATCATTATCTCGTGGCATTCTACTGGTCAGCGAAATAAAAGGGATATGGATTGAACACACAATTCCTGATTTGGTGGATCCATCAAGTAAGTGGTTCTTATAATATTAATGGTCGTCCATAGTTTTACTTGCGCATTGGAGCAATATTATTTACTAAATTTTTTAAAACGTTCGAAGAAAACAAGCAGAGGGTCTTTCGATGGCCAGGCAAGGCCTATATACTAATATACCCTATATATTCTACATACATACATATCTTCACCTATATAACATATTTAGTTATTTATACGGGATACTCACGATTACATTTTATTTTATTTGTCGATATTTCGGTCCAGTTACATAGACCGTGGTCCACGGTTAATATTACGCGACGATATAAGTTTAAAATTCACCTATATATCCTAAAATGATAAATTGATATGTATGTATATATTAAGTGTTATACATATTTCTTTCTCTCACAAATTAGAATGACAGATGTAAGCTAAACACTTCAGAAGAAATTATTTATGGTTAACATTAAAAATCCAAAACAGGAGCAACTAATTCCAGAATTTTCCTCACTAAGTAATCTAAGAATAACTCAAATTATGAAATGAAATATTTTTGAAAGAAAAAAAGAAAGAAACAGCCCATTTGAGACGAGAAAGAATGTTCACAGCAATGAAAAAATAATACAAAAAACAGTTTAAACTTAATTAAAATTATAAATTAACAGCCTATTACTTTTAACAAATGAATTTAAGATCGTTGTCAAGTAGGTACATATTACCTAAAAAGGTCTAAGCTCAGCATGGTGCTGTAGATGACTACAGCGCTGATTTTCAGCTGGACTTTTAGATGGAGGCAATGTTTCCCGTAAAATTTGTTTATACTAGGTAACCAAACTAAACCATTAAGATCTTAGAGTGACTAACATGGACGACGCCGCAAGCAACACCTAGTATTTTATATGGTGGTACCTACCTGCGCGGAAAGTAGGTATGTGTTTGTATTTATATTCCTACAGGTACAGACCGTCCGTCATTTCCGCACGCTGAAAACGCGAATGGTCATATAGCACTATGTCTATCAGTTGACCCTGAGATAGTGAACTCTATTGCGCTGCATTTGAAAACTGTGTTCCCGAAAATTTCGTATATGAAAATACCCCCAAAATTGAAGCATATGCTACCTGAATGGAATTTCGACAATCACTCAATGGTACCCAAGTAAGTGGTTTATTTTATTTGTTTATTTAAACTGTTTTTTAATTTTGACCGTCTCGCTGGTTCTCGGGGTAGTGCAGTTGCATTACCACGGCGACAAAGAGGGAGACTTGGGTTAATTCCCGACGGGGCCGGCCGTTTGTGTGATGACCATAGAAGTTCGCATTTCTGAGTTTGAGTGTTTATTAAGTTTACTCTGGTATTTATATATGTATTTCTATGTATAATATCGTTGACTAACACCCACTAACACACTCGCTTTGCACAACTTAGTATTGGTCCCGACGTTACTTTATGGAAGTTAGAGTTGGGTTTGTCAGAAGCATCAAAGTCGGATAAATGCGGTCGAAATGCGAGCGCTCTGTAAAGTATGCGGAGTGCTGCTCGCGGACAGAATTCGAAATAGTGAGATTAGAAAAAGAGTGGGTTTTAAAGAAAGTGTCGGTGTTAAAACGAGAAAGGGCATGCTCTGATGGTTCGGTCATGTGGAAAGAATGGTAGTTGCAAGATTGACAAAGCATATATACAATGCGAATATGGAAGGCTGTAGGTATCCGCGGAGACCTAGGTTGACATTTCATGACCAAATCGGCCATATATTATCCGAAAGTGGAGTCAAGAGTCTCCGAAACCGGCGTGTATGTTTGAAGAGAGTAATGAATGTGGAGGAAGTTAGGCAATTAAGCAGGAGTCCTGACACTTGGCACTCCCTACTCTCTATTTGCTTGCTATTAGATTTTGGAGTTAGATCAATATGTGTGTGTGTGTGTGATTACCTATTAGATAATATTTTTAATATTAATATATTTTTATTTTCAGAAATAACCAAATATACAAATTAGAATTTAACACTTACAATTCTTTGCCAGTGGAGGTGTACGTGAAGCCACCTGGCAACCGAAAATGTTTATACAAAATATTTTCTAAACAAAAGAAAATATATCTGGATGTGTATGGTCAAACTGACGACAGAAAAATGACGTCAATATGTGAAAAGGATTATGGGTAATATTATTTATGTGGTGTGTACGTTTATTTGATTTTTTCACGGCTGAAAGAGACCATAGATCAGTAGCTTTTTTTTAAATAATATTGCAAGGCAAACAAGCAGACAGATTTCCTTATGGTAAGAAATTTACGTCACCTTTAGACACCAAAAGTGGCAATGGTGCGTTGCCAAGAGGCCGGGGTGTTAGGTCTTGTGCAAAATCAAGTTTACCGCCTTGCATATTTTGATAACCAAAGGCTTTGAAGCAAAAATAAACTAGGGCCCCAACTAAACTAGTCATTTAAGATTTGTTGAAAATTCCTCGGTATTTTTAATATAAATTGCGATTATTAAAGTAGCATCCCTGGAATTTCGTTACTTTACCTGTGATGTCATTGTGTGAAAAATGGTCAGTAGTTCAATTTATAGACAGGGTCCGGTTAGTCCCTAAGCTGTCCCTTTGGACTCTAAATTAAAAGAAACTGTATATTTATATTATTCTGATCATTGACTAACACTTATATCACAAGCAAATAATATGCTTACTTTGGGGTGAAAAAAAGTCTATAGGCTGCATGGGTTTTACGATCAGAATCACATAATCCGCTTCACAAAGTCACAATGTGATAGGTAATCGGTAAACTTTTGGTCAAGGCTTAGCATCCCCGTCTTAGGTTGGCAACGCAACATCTTTGTGTATAGGCTTCGTGTCATTTACTAACAGAATAGTCATCCGCCCACCTAGTCATCGAGTGCGTAGGTGATAACTACCGCGTCAAGTACCTAGGATTAACTCTCAGCGATTTAAAGAAGTTGCTAGGCTTCATGGAGGAGATGGGATGGCAAGAGTAGAGCCAGCCACACCTAAGATGCAAAATAGGTAACAAATCGTCAAACTCGATCAATCTCATATCATTTATTTAATCGGAAACGCGGCCACTCACTGAAAACTATCTACAAGAAAGAGGAAGACCATCAGGTTATACGTCTGCTGGTTAGCCTTCCAGTTTTGAACATTTTTCATAGAGGTAATCTAAAAAAAAACAATAAAACTTGCTTAAAATTCATATAGCAATTAATCTTCGTTTCAGGTTACGTGTCATTAATTCTATATCTATAAAATACCCAGAAGAAGTTTACTATCTGGGTAAGAAAAACGAATATATGCGTTTCGCAGTAAGTACGTCTGCTAAGGGGTAAGATTAAATTTACCTTAGATCTAGTAAGCCTCAGTATTGGGTATGCATCAGTAATGTAGAAAGAGATGATACCAGTGGTGTTGGAGGCGATTTAACCTGTGTCAAAGATTACAGAATATGGCGTACATTTGATACTCTTAAAGTGAAAGAACCTGAGTGTACAAAAAATTAATTAAAAAATATATTTTATACTTATTCTGTTCTTTGTTATTAACATACAATGCATAAACAAGATTATCACTCTTACATTGGTTGGCCATTAGCATCACCCCATCACCCCACGTATGCCCATGGGCGTATATACTAATGAGCGTGAAATCCCACTTTTTCAGAATGTTTATGATTTTTTGCTGTTGAGCAAACTTTTTCTAATCATGTACCAGCAGAGTAATTTTGATTATAACACAGGTCCGTCCAATTCGGAATTCATTTCGCCTTAAGCGCCCGTCCGGAGGTGGGCAGCAGCGCCTCTCGGAGACAACACAGGCCGAAAAACACACACTGCGATCATCAACCCGCCTGCCCAACTTACTGACTATGGGTAAAACTCCCTATACTTGAGGAGACCTATATCCTGTAGTAGACTGCAATAGGCTGATTATGCACGGTATGTATAGTAGCTGTCGCTCTTAGTTCGCATAGGCCACTCTGCTTATTTTTTAGTAAAAACAAACGTTGTTTAAAACGTTGCCTTAGTTTTTGCGCAATTGGATAAAAAGTATCCTATATATTGGTTAGTGGAAAAGCCTATAATTGCACAAAATCCATTTGGTACATTTTGTGTGATTAAGAACAAATTATAAGACAGACGACCAAAATTATGAGTGTGCTAAAAATGTGTTTTGCTGCCTATTTTTAGTAGTAGAAAAAGGGTAATTTACTTTTATGAAAAAGGTCAAGGTTGTCAAAATTACTAATAAAACAAATAATTAATATATATTTTTTATTTTATAACACAAACATTATTTACATGTGTGTATAATGATTATAAAGTCATTACTCCATCAATCATTACTTAGAATGTAAGTTACAAAAACACTTAACGTATACTGGCTCGGACTTGCTGTTAAGTAACAATAACGAGCAACTTCCCTTAGTATAACTAATTACCCAATGGGTAATTGGCACTGCGTGAACTGCGATCGTAAATCAGCAGTAAAGCAAAAGCTGTCGATGAAATCTTGGGGCTGGTTTCGTCAGTCGTGTAACGTAAACTCGTTTTTACTCATGCGCTCCTGTACATAATATTAAGTAAAATGGGTATAGGTGAAAATTTTGCTTTTCCAAGCGCGGATACACTGTCGTGAGGAGAGGCGTAGCTAGGTGTAAAAGGGCTCCGGTGCACTGAGAACGATTCGGGCCCTCACCTTTTCTTTGTAGCTTGAACATAATTATATTGACCTACAAAATTGCCTAGGCATATGAATAGAATATAGTGAGTTTAAATTATCATTAGTAGGTATATTGTATACTTTCCATCCTCAGCACTTGGTGAAACTGTATATTATTATTTTTGTTATCATTAATACACTTCCACTGTTTCAACAATAAATATTTTAATTATACACACTAGCCAATCGGTTTGGCTTTTTTCAGCATCTTCAGGGCCATACTATATGTCAAATTTCATTTTTATCATTAGTAGGCTACCCTCTCTTTTCAAGGCTTAGGTTACAGGACCACCTGAGCTCCGGGGCCCTAGTGCACTGCACAATCCGGCCCTGCCCTGTAAGTAAGTTGGATGTAATTATGGGATTATCCGCTTATGGGATGATAGTTTGATGTATATTCAATGCCATAATTAAATATAAAAACTTATTTTATATATTGTTTGTATATCCGAGATTTATGTATGTATAACGCAACTATATATATCATGAATGAATGGACTCCTCTCACTTGCACTTGGCCGATTTTCAAATCGTAGTGACCACCCACAACTATTTACAAGGGCCGAATGTGGACCTAAGCTTTTTATTTGAAATTCTTGTGAAGCTTGGCTAATCGTGGGTGTTCTAGTATATCTACTGGACTTACGAGTCGTGGAGATACTAGCACACTTCTGCCTACTCCTTAGGGGATAATAGGCGTGAAGGTACTTTTTTTTGATAAGGCTCCCTCCGACAAGTGATATATGAAGTTATGGTAGTTCACTGTATCATCAAACAATGTGTGTCAGCTCCGATGTATGCCTGGAAGTTAAATAATTTAGAAGGCATGCAAGGCCCTAAAAGGTACGTTAGGAAAAAACCCTCTTAGAGTAGTTACTGTTTAAATTCATCTTCCATATCAGGACTTATAGATGAAAAATGTCTCAATTAATGAACTGAAAAAATATATTTTAATTTCTTGACAGTATTTACAATAAATACAGACCACCTCCTAGAGATAATACTCCTGAAGTTAATCTGACATTAAATTACAAAATTAGTAGTATTTTATCTGACGACCTACTTGCGCATTTACTTATTAGCATAAGTCTATGAAAAAATTGAACGTAGTGATTTTTATTCTTTTAAAATGTCGTAGATATTCTCAATAAATCATAATTTTCACCTAACACCTGCAATACTATGTACATTGTACTTGAGTATATAAGGTTAAAATACTACATGTATTTGGCGAGGAAATCTTCCACTATCCCATATAATTAGATAAGGGATAAGCAGGTCGAAAATAAAAATAGAATTATATAAACGCGTAGATGAGTATATAAAGTACTTATTATATAATTTAAGTATCTTTGGATGTGATTTGTGTTGATGAATGCGAATCAAAAAGCAAAATAACGTCGTGCATTATAAAGAAAATACCTTGATATTATTAGCTCAAACAGAATAATGTTTGTTATGAGATAATATAATAATATAATGATTAGAATGAGTTAGGAAAAGTTGATCATAATTATTATAAGTTTTTAGTATATACGTTTAAAATAATATATTGGCATACAAAGCAACAATGAACTCCTTAGTGTAATATTTAACAGGAACAATTGATAGGTACTGAAAGCTTTTTCACCATAAAGGTAATTTTGATTAAAAGTAATATCATATTAAATCTTCAATCAATATTACTTTGAGGTTGCGCTGTATAATAATCAATATTATAAAATTGAATTCTTTTAATTACAATATTGCGATATCGATAGGCGAACTTTAAATCCCAATGCAATCAGCGTTTTATTAAAGTTTTAGTAAAGCAGTAGTCATATAATATGGTAGTGTAGTAGTTAGTTATATGTACTA
Organism: Caria ino melicerta; assembly: GCA_018237365.1. NCBI lineage: Eukaryota > Metazoa > Arthropoda > Insecta > Lepidoptera > Riodinidae > Caria > Caria ino. The sequence continues at coordinate 8,416 of DVZN01001003.1, forward strand.
TGATTTATAATAAAGCACAAAAGCTACGCACAATCGAAAAAAACAGATATTGATTGTTGCTATGCACATATGGAATAAAGGCTTTATAGTTCTAAATTAAGTTTGTAAATTTTAAGGTGGGATTACATTATAGTATTCCAATGATTAAATTAATCACGTAAAGTTGAGTTTGAGCCTAATCATAACATATTATTTTCTTAATAGCAAACAGGGATGATATTGGAAGTAAATTTCAAATTATTTCGAATAGTTCTTTCAAAGGGAATGCTAGCATTTTTTTCCCATAACCGCGTACATTAAATAGCAGATTGTTATAAAATATTACATGTTAATAGGCACATACTAAACTCTATCTTGAGTTTATATGATTAAATGATTACATTCCACAGCGTGTGATTAAATGTCATCACATGCGATTCAACGTCACGACAAAGATCAAAATTTAAATTCAGTAGAAGTGATTTATTATATGTAAATCAATTCCGAACCAACATGTAATAATCTTAATTATAATTTTCTTGTCAATGAATTTAGTTACGAAATCTGTATTTTTATTATAAGTATTTATAATTTGGCACAATCCGATTATGTCCTAATTACGTATTGAATTATTTACAATGAATATTATATTAGCAGTGCTTTATAGATTCTCTGATACAAATGTGAAATTCAGATGAGGAGTTATAAACTAAAACAATCGGCAAATTTTTTGAACTAAGTATTGGAAAGGAGAAAGTGTCATAGACACCAGTAGACCTTGCGACAAGTGACGCATTTTGTAGTTACATATATTTACTTAATACCTACGATAGTAAAAGATTGCATGACGAAATGAAACATTTGATACGTACAGAATTAGCAATTATTGCCATGTTGGTTTTTTTACTATTATAAAGAGGTTAGTTAAAATTAGTTCTTATTTTGTAAAACAAGGTAAAGGTAAGAAGGACATCTTATTTGGGGGTCAAATTAAAAAAGTTTAACAGTTTAGCGTGTAACAGCAGTCCCAATAGTTGCCAGAATGACGCTTTTGTGGGTACATCTAAATTTTATGATTTATCCTTCCGTTGTTTTTATACCTAATAAGTTTTGAAAACCGCGCACCACTTTTTTGTTTAACTCTCTTTCGGATAATAATTATTAATTTTTGTCTTTATTCAAATTTACCCTTTTGCATACGTGGTAGTGAGGGTGGCCTTAAAAATAGACATTTAACGTTTTGAAATGGTCACTTCTTAACACACAGATGATTCTCCATACCGTTACACTCTCTAATTAAGACTCAAGTATACCGAGCTTAAAAAGCTTAAAAAGCTTAAAAACCTCAAATTAAAATCGTAATATAATAGATTTAGAACACAGCGGCTTTGATTCAACAGTCAGAAAGAAAGAATTACTTTTACAATTATTTTATTCGGATAAAAGTATCAATATTTCATTGCAAATGGCTGTATTTTACCTATCTAAAACTGCCACGCAATAAGTCAATATTTGCAAGAAATGTTCAAAATATTTGCCGACCGCAACAGGTACTACTAGGTACACTATGTTAGTGTACTCTTAAAGATGGCGTTCTAGTGAACCAAGATTCGTGTTTCATTTTCAAATAGTAGGTGTCCCGTGGCGATGGCGAAGTGAGAGCCTCTTCCAGGACCTTCAGAGCGCTGGTCGGGAGCACCTTGGCGCTGTACTCCGCTGTCTCGCCAGGCATGGTGACGGCGCAAGTCGCAGTTGATGAGCTCACCTCTGAACTTGGTGTGTCTGGTCGGCTGTAATGTATTTTGATAGTATTAGATGATGAGGAAGCAGATGGATTTACCGAGGGTAAGAAACACACGCCTATGTAGATGGTGTGTTGACAAACGGACTGGGATGTCAGAGTCTCGTGCAAATGTAAACTTACCGACTATATCACCCTCCAAAGCAGGACACGTCAAAGGCAACTTAAGTTATGGTGGCAGAGATAGTTAAGGCGGATGACCCAATCCAGGCGAGCCATTGCTACTACCAAGTTAAAATTCACGGTGTTAGTGATTTGCGAGCTGTTTGGCAGGAAGACAGTAGGTGCATACTTTATAAATGACGTAAAAAAAACAATAATTATATTTTTCTTTATTATTGATTCTACAAGATATTTTTTCATGATGATTATGAAAAGGTATTATGGTTATTACCTGGCCGGTAGACTCGGCGGTGTAATCTGTGAGGGTGGCGCGTATATTTCGGCCGCGGAGAGGTCTGGCGCGTGCAATAACACGACGTGTAGCTTCTTAGCTCGGAGCGAAGTTCGTAGGGCTCGTGCGGCACCCCAGGTGCCCCATCTCACTGCCGCTGCCACCGCGGCGCCGTCGCTGGCGTCGTCCAAACGGGATAAGCTTTCGCAGGCAGTATCAGATGTCAAACCTGAATATTTTTTTAGTTTTTATCTATTATCTGTAGTTCCAACAAAGACTGTAATGGAATCATGAACCAGCATGTTTATTTGATGAGAGCTTATGACTATTATGGGAAGGCGTGGAAATTGGGTAGGTAGTGCAGTATGGAATAGGGATGTGTGACAATTTTATTTATTTATTTATTTATTTAAAATTAAATAAGTCGCCTCTGTGGTCTAGTGGTGTCGGTATTCGACTTTGACGCGAGAGGTCCTGGGTTCAATTCCTGGG
>DVZN01001004.1:0-11074 GCA_018237365.1 Caria ino melicerta
TGTGCCTCCCACAACATTTCGTCGGACATCCCTCTCATTCTCCTTTCAACTATTTTCCCATACACTTTCGATGCTAAGCTGACCAAACTGATAGCCCTGTAGCTCGTATAGTCAATACGTGAACCCTTGCCTTTATACAAGAGCACGATGACCGCACATCTCCAGTCTACGGGAACTCTACCGGTCCTCGAACATTTATCACAAAGGTTCAAAAGAGTCCCGCACGGCAGGTCCACCAAATTTGATCATTTCTGCAGTTACCATATCCATACTCCCGCAGCCTTGCCATATTTCATACTTCTAATCGCCCATTCAACTTGTTCCATCGTAATGTCACAACATGCTTCTGCCATCACTGAGTCATTTGTATGCTCAGACACAGCAGAAACATCTTGGGCATATTCATTTTATTGAAGCAGATTATTACTAAACTTAAAGTTATTGATAATATTTTCAAGATAAACGTGTTTTTCATATGGTATTAACCTATTTCCATATTAAATTTGATTTCAATAAGCTTAGCGTTTCTAGCGCGAAAAATTAACAAACAGAAAAAGTTATTTTCGCGTATATAATTTTATTTTATTAGTTACATCACAAGATCATCCGATTTTATTTTGTTACGAATTATTATGCTACAGTGCTACGTGTCATACAACGTCACGTATGGTTCATTGCTACGATAATTTGCTACGAGTGCTACGTCTCATGGCTGCTACGAGCGATCGTAGCTCATGGCGCGTTCTACTTTCATTGCGTTGGTACGCCGCGTTTGTTTTAAGCACCTAATGCTTTTTAGCTGCGTACGTGAATTGCGTATCAAGTATTTATTATCTTGCGATATTAAAAAATGAGTTTTGTCGCAATAGGTCTAGGGATCAAAGCATAAGGTAGTTTATAGTAAGGTAACGTAGAAAATGCAATTCAAAAATATTATCATAATATAACACAGCAATCTACACTCGTAGAGTCATTTCGAAGATTTTCAATAGATGGTATTGTTTTTTGTTTTAAATTATGTGGTACCTACAAACTAAGATCTCTGTTAGCCTTAAGGTTGACTGGGAGAAAATGCATATTTATCATTAAGTCCGCCTATTGTATTCACAATGATTTATTCGTGGACAATAAAGTTTAAATAAATAAATAAAATAAATAAATATATGGTATCACTTGCAATAAGTTTACGTAAATAAATAAACGATATTTGATTTTGATTTTTGACACTAATATTATAAAGAGGAAAGTTTTGATTGTTTATTTATAATGGATAAACTCAAAAACTTGGTAACCGAAAATATTATTACCGTTATATTTAATCAAAATGAGTTCAGTAGCCACTGGGAATTCAATTTTACATAAGTAATAAATGAGTATATTCTATTTATATTATTTTGTTGTTTGCAGCAAATAAGTAAGGTATTAAATTATTTTTATAGTATTGGATGATAAACAAGGAGATAGATTTGCTGATGATAAGAAATTTACGCCACCAAAGGTGGTAATGGTGCATTGCCAACCGGAGGCCGGGATGTTAGGCCTTTCGCAAAAGTAAGTTTACTGTTTACCTTACCCTCCAAACCAGAACACGTCAACGGCAAGCACCGACGTTATGGCAGTAGGAATAGGTAAGGCCGGGGTACCATTCTACCAGGGCTAGCCACTGCAAAACTCTACCACTTAGTAATAGATCACGGTGTTAGTGAAAGTAAGCCTTTGCTTGCGCAGAAAGGCAGATGTCTGCCCGTGAGAAAGGCAGATGGCCTGTTCTGCAAAGGAGTCTAGACCAACACGTAACACGGGCAGGGGGAGAGGAATCTGGTAATCCTACTAACATTATAAATCCAAAAGTTTGTGAGTATGTATGTATGAATGTTTGTTACTCTTTCACGCAAATAGTACTGAACCGATTACGATGAAATTTGGTATGTAGGTAGCTGAAGACCTAGAATAACACATAGAATATCCCGGAGTTCTCAAGTTGCGGGCAACAGTCAGTAACAAATAAATTAAAATAAATGACTGTTAAAAATATTACAAAATATGAATTTGAATGTCGAATTGGTTACAAATAAATATGAAAAGCTTTTTCATTTCTAGATTACACTGCTCAAGAGGTAAAAATGAAAATGATGGTAAGCTTTCTAAGTTGTATATGTGGGTGTTGGTAATAAGGCTTCTGAAAAACAATAAATAATATTGTTAGTGGAAAATGTCTGTATTTCTGTAATATTATAAAGCGTATTTGACTAAATATTGTCTCTTACAGTGTGACAGTTAATTCACTGTATCAATTGCAATGGAAATATATTGGAAACTTGAAACTGGGATATATTTAATATTAACAAAAATGCTTTTAAACGACGAGTAAATAAATAACCACAAAGTAATAAACGTGATAGAATTTTTCATTTCATTGGTAGTACTTTAAAAGTTAAATCTGTTAATGAAATCTACAATTATTTCACGTAGTAAATATTTTTGAAACAACTCATTTAAATAACAATAAAATATTTGTGATGTATGTAATCATAAATATACTAATTAAATAGATAACTCAAACACGATATACTTGTGCAATCAAATTACAAAATTTAGCAACAGTGCAATCCGTAGAAATTGCTTAATTTAGTTCATAAATGTCATTAAATGTAACTCTTTATACTATAAACTGTCATATTTTAGAACTTAATCTAACCTTACTAATCAGAAAAAGAAACGACAAATTAAACTTTCCGGAAAACAGGGTTAACAACTCTTTTTATCGTTAACTGTTACCGCAATGTAGTTTTAGAAGTTGTATTCTTGGTCTTGATACAATTTTCTAGCGTATGACATTGCAATCGAAAGGTCATATCCTAATAAAATAGACAACTAGAAATAGAGGCATATCCACGATATACTTGTGTAATCAAATCACAAAATTAAGCAACTCAACAACCCGTAGCAACCGAGTTCCCCAGTTCGCAAACGTAGTCATTGTTTTAGTTAACAATAAGTTAAAACTAACAAAGCCTGTAATGTCGGCGCCATGACACACAAGTTCTGGGCCATTTCATGTTATGATTTATCTAAGTTGGCAACGGTCTATATGTTCACAATATTGGCAATGGATGATATGGTCATTATAGGGACACAGTTCAAGTCAGTAACGTAAACTTCATATCTAAATTACATTTTCCTATTTCTTATATTATATTACTTTTAATTTTTAACTTTTGAAGTGCTTTGGCTGAATGGATTTTTGTTAAATTATTGTCAACCGATGACGTCCAAAAAAAGAAGAAGTTCGTCTGGGTGTGCTTTTTTGTATGTTCATAGATTTCTCCGCCAATTCTCAACTGATTTGCAATTTTTTTAGGGTTAGATTTATACCGCCAATTCTCAACTGATTTGCATATTTTTTAGAGTACACTTCCGGGGTGGTCGTTTAAACATTTAAAGGATGTATGGGACCGGAAAGTCGGTTGTTTTGCAGTTTTATTGCATCAGCATTATACTGAAATAGGTTTTTCTTGTTATATAAGAAAGTAAACAAGTATAGATTCCACGATGGTAAGAAATGCACGCTGCTTTGCTGCAAAAGCTGGGATGTTGTGTTTATTTTTATAATTTGGAAGCAAACACAACAAACAAGCAGATGGATTCCCTGATGGTAAGGAATTCACGCCGCCTATTCACGCTCAAAAAGTGGGGACAAATACTGATGTTATGACATGAATGTGTATAATATGCATTACATATTTATCGCCAGAACCGAATCCCACGCGGGCAAAACCTCGGGCGTAATCCTAGTAGAGTCTATAGGAAACGGTCTTTTACTACCAAGACACGCACATGTGATTGCTTGCTGTATACCAAAAATATATAAACAATATTTATAAATTAGATCCGTTCTGTTGAGTAATCTATCCCAGATATTTTTTGGAATATCTACAAAGACACATGTAGTGATGACACATTATGTTTGTAAAGGATTCAATTATTTTTTAGTGAAAGGAGACAAAACACTTTTTGTAGCTTCTGTTGTCTACTAATAAAAGTCCCAATAAAATTAGTGCAGCTGTTTCGGACAAAAACCTGAGCAAATGGACTAACAGATAGACAGACAAAATGACTATAAATTGACTTTTTGTTATATGTACCGTAGAAATGTTCACATGTACTATTGAAAAGCTGTTATTTTGCTATTACAGACATTACAATTTTATTTAACATTCTATAGTACAAGTGCACAGTACTTTTATATAGAAGCTTCACCACAAAACAATCAAATAATAACGCGATTGCAAAGTTATTAAGATGTATGTGAGGGATCCATCTTGTGGCGAACATGAGGGACCCCTTTATCGCCGTGGTGTTATTAAGCGACCGATCACTTATGTTGACATGGCGCATTATTATGGGGTCGGGAGTTCTGATTGCGGAAGTGGCCTAATTAATTACAGAAATAATAATTTCAAAGCATTAATGCTGCAAAAAACCAACATCAGAGTCATGTACATCCTTTCAGTCCTAAAAAGATAAAAAAAATAACAAAAGAATAGCTTTTCAAATACAATAGAATTTTGAATATCGGTTCACAATTGACTAAGAAATCCGTGAATACACTTAAATATACATCGATTAACAGGGGTGGAGAAACAAATAAGTTCAAAATTTAAAGTAAATTAATGTATTTTACTGATAAAAATTATGTAGTTTGTCAAATCCTGGCCTTTTAAATGATGCTTCAGACAAACGTTTTTTTTGTATGTAAGAGGTGGCAGACGGGCAGGCACGTCACCTGGTGGAAAGCGATCACCACCGCCCTCGAACATCCGCAACACAAGAGGTATCACAGATGCGTTGCCGACTTTTAATATAAGTGTTACGCACTTTTCTTAATGGAGCTTTAGTCGTATCCATTCGAAAATACCGCCTAGGGTAGCAGGTTCCACAAAATGTCGTGCGGGGCAAATGTTTTCGGAAACGCACGGTAGAGGGGCGCCACAAACATGTAAATATGACTTCGATAAGTATGTAGATATGCAATGTGCGTACGTTGAATACATTTGATTTGATTTAATGGTGATCAAAACCTACCTTACTTATTATTTTCGGCGCTTAGCTTAATGTCTCTATAATAAGTCGCTGAGTCACTCAATCAACTGAGCGGAACTCTATTATATACACAGCGAGTTAACGCAAATGGACGCACAGACGCCGATTTCAAATAACTACTGAAATTTAAGTAAATTAATAGTATCTTAAATATCTTCAGATTAAAACAGTGAATTTGAGAGAAAAAGTAAAAGTACATTATCGAAATAAATTACAAATATCACGTCGTCGTAGCAGGCCCTAGAGTTACGCTTGTCCGGATTACAAGTATATTCCTACCACCATAATGCTAGCTTGTTTTTGACGCGATCCACTTTGGAGTAAAGAAAAAGAGAGTTGAGTCTTTTCTACTTCGAGAAGAGATTAAACATCACAGCTTCAGATTCTCAGGAAACAGGAATTTATTGCATTCCCTGGTATACATAAGGGAATCCGTCTGTTTGTCTTCTATTATTAAAAATAATAATAGTGTAGCCATATACTTTTTAGTCGTATAGAACGTTCATACACGCTCGGTGTTACCATAAAGGCTACATAGTCAGTGTCAAAACGTTTATTAATACCGGAATATTTAAGTTTAATTGATTTTGTGTCGTAAATAACAAAATATTACTTAATTGGACATTTTAGGCAAATTATATGAGTCAATTAAATTATGGCTCTTAATAATTTAATTCTTATTGAGGGAATTGGATATTGAAAATTCCTTAATACGCAAAATTTTTTGTGATCTTAAATGTGGACAATTTCAAATATACACAATTAAAAAAAAGAATTTCAGGCCTCGGGCGAATTAGTAATGGCGGTGGAGTACCGGAAATTGTCGGGCGCCATCTTGAACGGAAGTGGACACCTTCGGCGTTAAAGGCGTTTTGGGGCCATTTTCCTTAACACCAATAAATAAAGATGAAATTCAATTGGATTATTTAAGGATATTAAAGATTAGCGATATTTTTTATATTTCCTAAAACAGCTTTCAGATGTGCTTGTGAATTTCATCACGTAATATATTTATAAGTTTTTATTCTAATACTAATTGACCCGGCAAACGTAGTTTTGCAACATATTGTTTCTATTACTATTTTAAAAAGGGTTTAGTAGTAACAAGGTGAAAATAAATGGTTGTATGTATTTTTAATAAAATATAATAAATATTATATGGTAATAATATGTCCAAAAAATAAGAAAAATTGGGGTTAAACCATCCTTATCATTTAGGGATACAAAAAATATGTTACGGCAGGGTTAGCGGATGCTACTTTTATTTTCTCGAGTGATATTATTTATTTAAATTTAATGCACATACAAGTACAAAGGTTAAACTTAATGCCTACTAGCATTCTAAACCAGTCAACCTCCAGCATTACGAAAGGTTGGTTACAACGGGGGTGCAAACAAGGAAAAAAAACAGAATGACGTGGCATTTGCAAATAATATTATCAATAACTAAAAATAAAATAAGAAAATATTACTTACAGTAATACATATAACATGATATAAATATACATATATAAACCTAGATAAAAATATACTAATTACATACTTAATTAAATATTAACTTAAATTCAAATACAATATACCTAACATAAATAAACAATTTGAAAATGATGAACGAAGTAAAACAAGCAATTAAAAATTTGATAGAGCTAGAACAAAACTTTCAACTGTCCTTTAAACGACATCTTAGATGGATGACCTCACATCAACAGGGAGAGCATTCCAAAGTCTAATAGACTGATGTGAAAACGTATATATTCTAAGTAACTAAAACACTTTTTTGCCCCGTCTAAGATTTTTTCAATGTGTATAATGTCTGCGTACGTAAAATCTCTTTGACGACTCATTATCGATACGTCAATACTTATAATTTACTAGCGACACGCCCCAGCTTCGCACGGGTATAAAACTGATACTAAATATATTACAGAATGTCTCTCACAGACATCACATTAAAAATCTCTAAAATTATCTGTGTTTCTATATTATTTCATGCATGTATTATACATATTAACCTTCCTCTTGAATCATTCTATGTATTAAAAAACCGCATCAAAATCCGTTGTGTAGTTTTAAAAATCTAAGCATACATAAGGCAAAAAAGCAACATTGTTTTATACTATGTAGTGATTACTGACTAGCTTATTAAAATTATTTACGACAAACCTGATGATAAGTGAGGAATATATCGAAGATTGAAGTATACTAAGCTAAAAGGTGCCAATTTACTTTTTTTGTATCAACTAAAAAGGATGATACCCTGCTGTTCGTTTCGAATCTCGGCTTAGAAAATGTGCCGGTGTGATCAAGTAATAATAAAATAGTAATGGATTATTCACGGATGTTAAGCAGACAATACTATTTGTCAGCCAACTAACAATAAAGAAGTTTAAACATTATAGTTAATTAATTAAATTATGTATCTCGTATCCCATTATCTCAACAATTAGGCTCCATTATCATACTGCTTATGTGATATATTCATTGACACAAAAGTCTGAAATAATTATAATGTTAAATAAGATTCAACTGCTGACAAGACAAGCATATTTAATACTTTTATGAACGTACAGAATACAAAGCCCACATGATTGTAAATATGGTAAAGTTCATCCTTTCACTGTTTCATAGATAATTGTTTTTTATAATATTGGAATATTGGAAGGCGAGCAAGCAGACGGATCATATCATATTTACAAAATGAAGTTGCACTAAGCATCTACGACGGAGACTATACACAAACGTTATCTTTTTGAAGTCATAATGATAATGAACAAAGGGTTGCTAACCCTCTCGATGTAGTAAATATCCCCAGTATCTGATTACTAGCGGCAAGGAGTTCCTACATATGTATGAAGGCTTGAATTAATATGTAGGAGCTGGATATACAGACAGATATATATTTTTACTTTGTTACAGTACATGATATAATAGATCTTCCACCGTACACTTACTTACACTTACTTAATCTATAAATAGATATTTGATTAATTAAACAACAAAATTCGTTTAGCATTACTTAAAACAACACAATGAGTAGATCCGGCGAAGGGATCTCATCATGTTTGTCTTTTTTATAATGTTAACTAAAAATTAATTAAAGACAAGTATTTATATTATTTAAATTCCTTTTCATAGATGGTTTTAACAATGTTAGTTTTAACAATGGTTAACTGTAACCATTGTTTTTCCAAATCCCAAGTGTATATCATCTTCCAAGCTTCAATAATTGGTTAACTTATAATATTATTAAGTTTTTTATGGAATAGTGAATGAATACAATAAGTGGGTTTATTTTTTTAATTGTTGCCCCGATTTGATGTTAACATCACATTCGAATGTGAAATTTTTACCAACGCTTATGTTCGTCCTTATATCGCGTGTCGCGTTACAGCCAGCCGCGGAGTAGTTACTTACCCATGTAAGTGATTCATGGTAATCGTTTTATTGCATTGTGGTTTCTTAGAACCACATCATTTTTTCATTTTTTTTATTGGTTTATTTTACTAATATTTGAAAAAAGTCCTATTGGTTTCAAACATTTTTTGTGTGGCTATTAGGTTAATCTAATGACCCTGAACTCGCTTGATGGAAAGCGTAGAGAAGGTCTAAGATGATGGCGCATTAAGCTAGAAGAAGCCATTTCACTATTGCTTTAAATAATTTCAGGTTATACTGTTAGGGAAATATCTAATAATACAGATTTCCAGTCCTTTGCAGCACGAATGATAAACGAACTTTTGTTGTGTTCAATGAAAAAATCGTGGTTTTTGCATTCTTACTAATTTCACAAGCTCCATTATTTCTTAAATTATTAAGAAGGGTGAAAGTAAAGATTTACTATACTAAAACATAAATTTATTCATTAAACGTCAGTTATGGGTGAAAGTGACTGCATTTTGTTGCGAAATATTCGCTAAGGAATCCTGAAAATGCTATGTCACACGTTTCCATTTGAAATTCTTAAACTAAGGTTTGTAACAAGAGTTAGATAACACATTCTTTTAAAAAGCATTTTATCATTCTTGTACAATAATATATTTAGAAATAAACGGCGATAAAGGTGAGGTGAAACTTTTAACGAGCGAGCGCTGCTCTGTAAGAAATTGAGAAGTTTTTGGCGACATTTAAATTCCTTAAATAATGAATTCTCTCCTTGTTATTTAAATTTTATTGTCTGAACTTGTTAAGTGAGGTTTCATCTGTGCGCCAGTTTAGAGATGATAAATTATATGAATAATATAAAATGAATCCCTACTTCCTTGGTCATAACTAGAAGACGATATACCGATTTAATTTATCGTTTTCTAAGTTTTTAATTCTTTAAAAAGGTTCTTGCTGAAAGTAAAATCAGGAAAATTGCGCAGGAGTTATACAAAAAATTAGGAAAACAGGTAACCCTACAGGCCATCTCTACAACTTCCGACAAATTTCAACCACTAGTGCTTGCTTACGATGTTTTTAGAGCTCAAAACATGTTTGAAGCTATTTTAAGGTCTTTAAATACAAAGGTTTACATTTTTTCTTTTTTTCAATATTTAAACTTTAATATTTCTCGAAGGAATTGACTGATATTGATGAATTTTACGGCATTTAACGAAGCTTTTTCAGGTTCTACAAAGTAACAACAGGAGAACACTCAATTAAAAAGTTTTTTTTCTCTAAAGACAACTTTCCCAAAAATTCAAGATTTCTCAAAATTTCTCCCGTGTATTTCAACTTGAATTGTATTGAAAATCTAAGATCAAAGAAAGCCTATCGGATCTTCCTCTGTTTTGAAAAAATATTTTTTTTAGTGCAAAGTTAAAAAACTTAACGTCTTTTAAGTAGTACTACTGTCCGTGACAAAATGGACATGTTTGTGGCGTAGTATATTTAATGGACCATGGTTAAAAGATGAGAGTAATCAGAAGAACTACCTGTCATGGTTTAAAGTGAGAAACATGGTTCATAGCTACCATGTTGAAGAGACTGTCTTTTCTTTTGATTAGACTAGACTAGACACAGTCTAGTCGAAACGAAATTGTCTTATATAAACATATTTGTGTATCGTATGGAAAGCGAACCACTTTAGCTATTATTTTGTATATCTTCAATTAACATACTTTTTTCAACCCATTAAAAAAAACGAATCGAGGATTAGTGTTAAAATTCTAGGGATAAATTTTTGTCGACAGAAAAAACAGATCCAAATGAATCTTTGTGTTTAGTCTCCCTCGTGATATATTCCATAACGCTTTTAAAGCAAATTACGTGACGCATCAGCTGATCCGTTGAGGCGGCCATTTTACTTTTCGCTTCAATTCTCCGCGCTTACTCTCGAGACGTTACTTAGGACACTATTAGGAAAATTCTGACTTATTGCTTAGTAGCATCTGACTTAGAAAAACTTGGCCTATGTTACAAACTGAAGCGGTTTAAAAAATACGATTCATACGTGTGAGATTGATAAAGGAGAAAAACTTCTTTATAATATTTGAGATTTAAAACCCGACGAAACAAAAACCCTATGATATACAGAGTCAAACATATGTATCCATAACATCCACCCATAATCCAACATTCATCACAATCAAAAGGTTACACTTTCATAGTGGGTATACGTGGATTTTTGTTTCTTTTAATACAACGTAATATTATATCATATCATACCATATATTACATTATATAATCGCCTATGTGGTGTAACGGTACGACTGTCGCCTGTTAAGACCGCTAGCCGCTAAGATCCCGAGTTCAATTCCCAGGTCGGGCAACTTTTTTTAAAATGTTAAATTTTTCTGAGTAAACTTGACAATGTCCGGGATTGGAATGTGCCCGAAATGGCGATAGGCTTGCATCCTATCACATCATGGGCCCTAGTACCTTGGCTAATCGTGGGTGTTCTAATATATCTAATGGACTTACGAGTCGTGGAGATACTATCACACTTCTGCCTACCATTTCGGGGATAATAGGTGTGAAAGTAGTTTAA
>DVZN01001005.1:0-11073 GCA_018237365.1 Caria ino melicerta
AATTAATTGACGATTTTATCAAGAATTTTCTAAATGTATCTCCATGTTATTTATAACTGAATCCTGGATATAACATTATAATCCTTGAGTAATTAACATAGGATTCTTAAACATATATTTATGTTAATAAAACCGGATATTTGTAAAACTTTTAAGTACTTTTATGATTTTAAACTTAAAAGTCTAATTATGTTTTTAATAACGTATAAGAATCAAAATGGTAAAAACATGAACAAGATTTTAATGTATTTACAGCAAGTTCCTCAATTCATTAAACATATATGTAATGATTTTAAAAATTAGAGTCTTAGAATCTTTCTAGAGTCTGATCTTTGGAAGAATTTGGATTCTTTAACTCTTTCAAACTTCTATAAAGCTTGATCCAGGTACTTTTTATTAACAAAAGTAATATTTACAACAACATTCATCGCTATAAAGGCCTTGCAAATAAAATTTGTTCATTGCCCTGTCTTCTCATCAGTTCTGCGGCTGCAGGGGTAACAAACACGGCAGTTTGTCCACCAATCTCCATAAAGTTTCCTCTGTTGTGTCTTGCACTTAATCTTCTATTTAATTTTGTATCAAAAGTGTCTTCAGCTTCGCTATGATCATAATCTATTGTGGGTTCATTTAACTCTTTCCTTACATACTTTTTCTTTCCATGTAAATAAGCTTGTGAAATGTTAAGATTTGAAGTTGAAATACGTTTGCCAATTTTTCCACTAGGAGCAGTTTTTTCAAAAGGTGGAAAATGTTTTTGTATGTTTTCAGAAAAAGATTGATGGCGATGACTATATCGACGAGCACCAAATGGTTGATGGTTGAATGAAGCTCTTCTAATGAACTTTTGCTCTTGGTCGCGGCTTTTCCTTTCGTGGTTATGGTGAGATTTTAAGGAGTCCTCATAACTGCAACTAAATATATTATTTTGAAGTAACTCTTTTATTTCTTTAGATGTGCTTAAAAATACATATTTCGCCATAAGAAAACATTTTTTACTGGAACTTAATGGTCAAGGTCCCTGGTTTGATTTCTAAATCGGGCAACATTTTTAATTTATCTGGTAACTTAATGTTGCATGGGATTCGATTTGTACCTGATCTGATGACGGACTTGTCACTTGTAATATTACAAAACTTACTATCGTCAGCTAATCGTTTGTGCCTTATGTATGTAACGGGTGTTCGGAGTTGTGTTATTTTCCGTGTTGTCACCGTAAGATACTTAAATTCTCTAGAAGTGACAAAAGTCATAATTTATCAAAAGTGTTGCTATAGGAGCCAAGTAACGCGCGAGTAATACTCCTAGTCCTCATTAGCATTGCTCCAGTAATGGAAAAAATTAACTTACTCATAAGATTTAATTTGTTATATTCATTCTTTATTCATTTAATGTTTATATATCAGTGTTTGTTATGGGAAATCTAAACCATTTTTTCTGAAATTATTAGAAAATGAGTAGAAGAGGGAGCTCATACCCGCTGCTCTCTTCAGAGGTGTGTGCGCTGGATTGTCCACAAGGGCAGCGCTCGGCGATGCCGGAGTCTTGTCCACTGGAATTCACGGATGTTATCGAATTGTCTTGTCCTCGCCTATTTTGGATTTGTAATGTGTGTTAGATTGTTTGTGATTACCGGGCCTTTTGACAGATTATAGAGATTTCTAGTAATTCAAGAGTAATCTTCCAGAATGAATATTAAAAGAATTGTATGCCAGTGCAACGAAATTTGATGGAATATTTTCTGATAATTCCTGTCAAGTGCATATTTGATATGTTTTTACTCACTAATCGCGGAAACCTACTTTTTGTATATTATTGTTGTTGAATTTGAAAACAATTCCAATACCGGTACTGATAAAAAAGTCGAAATAATAAGTTTTTGTCGGAGCTGTGAAGTCTTCAATATAAAATTTCACCTATATTTTCAAAATGGTGCTTACAACAAATGGACGAAATATTTAAAAACGATGAATTTCAATATTTATAATGCATAAAAACAATTTTCTTAGTAGAAAGTTAATAAAGAACTTAAGAAGAAAGAAGAAAAGATAATTACTTATATAAATTATTATAAGTATATTATTTAAATGTTATATTATGCTTATTAAATGCATGAGGCCTATATAAATGTTGGATAATAAATGTTTTCAATATTTAAAAAGTTTCTGTCGTACATATTTTGTTTTAATTACAGAAACAAATGACAAAACACATTTTGTAAATATTATTATTATTTTATTTTTGTTATAAATAATAAAAAGAATACTAGAATATCGACAATACATAGTATCATTTACCTACAAATAATAGTGGCATGTTATTCAAATGTTTGGTTTCTTTTTCATCAGTCTTTGTAATAAATTTTGGTAATGGAGAAAATAACAAGGAAAGTGACAAAGTGAAAGTGATAATACTTAACAAAGTGATTAATAAAGAATAAATTTTCCAATATAAATTAAAAATTATACCTAAATCTAAATTGACAAGTATAGGATGCAATGTGACATTAATCTTTGCACTTTTTGTGGCTTATTTTACATAAGCAAATAAATAAAATAAATCCATGATTAAAAAGATAGTAATAATATCATCATATCAAGTATAAGATTTAGATGTGGCCTTACCTTTTTTGCAATGGTCGTTGATTGAACTTAATACACATTCTTTCGTGCTTTTCGGAACCATTAATGTCTGCAAATTGACTTTTGATACATTTTTGATGCGCTTTCCCAAATTCCTCGACGGTGTTTCCATGAGTACAAGTTTTCTTTGACGAATTTGAATTCACAACATCAATATAGGAGTCGGCCTCGCTGTAAGACTGATTGAGTTCTTGACACTGATTGCCTCCAGATGGAAAGAGACCCCCGTATTTAGTAAGGTGCTCAGTGGAGAAAGCATTAAGACGATGTTGGAAAAATGGTTTGTGGCGTCTGTTAGGGCAAAGATAGAAGAAGTATCAGTCGAGAAAATTAAATGTTAGTTTTTGCAAAATGTTTCTTACAGATATAAGAAATAGAGTCCACAATAGTAAAAGTAATAAAGAAATAGATAATAATAACAACATATTTAATTTGTCTTAAAATTTTATTATTTACATCATAACAAGAAATATAAAGCTAGGAACTATTAAACATGCATTATAAAACAAAAAGCTAGTTTAGCCATAATAATGATTTGCATGCTTTCGACTGTGATGGTGTTGATGTCTGAAATTTGGAAAAATCCACTATCTTAATAACAACAATGATAAAAATTACTGAGAATAGTGGAATATTTACAGAAAGTGTAATGCAATGTAAGAAGAAACATTGATTTAAAAAAATTAAGTATTTCACAAGTATTTAATTTTGTTTTAAAATTTTAATATTTGGTATATAATTGTATTAATATTTTATTACGATAAATATAAGATTACTAATAATTTCATTTTATTTTGTACAAATATTGAGTAATTTTAATAATGTAATGCGTTGTTGTGAAAAATTGTCATAAAGTTATTCTAACGTTTTAAAAAGAAATCATTAGTCTTAGATATTAGTTTAGAGGAGAAGCTTATTAAAATATATATATTTACCTCCGACTTCTTCTAACGCACAAAATACAAATTGCAGTTGTACAAGCTCCAATGAATACAAGACAGCCGAGAGCCACAACACTGATTTCTATAGAGCTTAGCATTTGTCCAGATCTTGCTTGGACCATGGCCATATCACCCACCTCTAATACTTTAAACCCAACAAGATCTCGGCGAAGATTTACTTCCCGTTTCATAAGTGATCTAAATAACGAAATAAAAATTAAATAAAACATAATAAAGCAAAAATATAAATTAAAAAATAGAAGAGACTTAATAGAGACTAACAAGCATCTTTGGTCGTTAAATAAAAAAACTTTTATTCGAGAAAAAAAAACATGCAAAATTAGTGACATAAATGAATAAGGAAATTTGACGGACACAAATTAATACAAATTCAAATATTTCTAAGCTTCAGATAAAATTTAAACTTACTTTTGTAGTGCATCCATGTCAATGATTGCATTTGATATTGTGTCTACAGCGTAAACATATATGTCAGTTCTGAAAACGAGAGTTATATCTTACGTGATGTCAAAAAAACAAACTTATTTGCGTGGTTTATAGAAATGTATACAATAGTAGAAGTAAAGGCTTTTGCACCGTACTTTCGGTTACTACATTTAATTTAGTTTAAAACAATTTTCATTATTTCGATAGATAAGGTAATAATTGCAACATTTTCATTACATTTACGGGCATAAATTAAAACATTATTTCAAACTTACGCATATCCATCCATAGCAGCTTTATTATTACTTTCTAATCGCCGTATTCGAATATCGTATCCAGTAATATTTGATAGATGACGAGTTATATTATCAATTTCCTTTTCGACGTCGGTTGGTTTTGCTGCTACTACTATTACTAATTGCTTGTGGTCATCTAATACATAAACCTTAAAGACAAAAACATAATATGTAGTCTTAGTTCGTTTTATTCATCAGTTAACCTGATGTAGGAATGTTTCTTATTTAACATGAAATTATGGTGTCGCTTTTTTAAATAAATACACTGTGTAATTATAATAGGTAAACATTATGACATTATGATATCAACGTGTCTAAACAAGTTTTTACTTCAAAAATATCACAAATTTATTATTAAAATATATTTCTTCTGTGGACTTATGACCACGATTAATTCGAAAACATAAACCTGAAGTCGTATGGCTTTTACGAAAGTAAATTGACTGGCCACCCTCTTCTCCAAGCCTCAACACAACAATGGTGAGCAGTAAAACATACTTGAGAAAGACGGTGAATTTTAATCCAGGCAAGATGTAACAGAACTTTGCTGTTAAAAATCACTGTGTGTTGATATTTTTTAATAATATTGAAAGGCAGACAAGCAGACGAATTCCTTGATAGTAAGAAATTCACGCCGCCTGTGGACACTAAAGGTGGTAATGGCGTGCCGCTAACCTGAAGCCAGGATATTAGGCCTTACCCTCCAAACTGGAACACGTCAAAGGCAAGCACTTTATGGCTGTAGGAAAAGTTAAGGCGGTGGTACCATTCTACCCAGGTGAGCCGCTACGAAGCTTAAATACCTAGCAATAGATCACTGTTTTAGTGAAAATAAGCCTATGCTCGCCTTTTACGAGCTGCCTGGCAGGAAAACAGATGCTCTATTCTGCAAAGGAGTCCGGACACATACGGTATACAAATATATAAATAATTGGGTTAGTCTTCTTAAAAGCCTAATCTAACTTATAATAGATAAAATAATTGCTGCATATATACTTACAAAAACATTAGCGATAGCAGATTTCCCATCATCAGCACCTCTTCGGTCGGTTGCTTTGACATCGAAGCCGATAACTTTCCCAGCGTCCCTTCCGAATCCGCCGGCGGCACGTACCCTGCCGCTGACAGGGTCCACACTAAATCGTGATCCTGCTGCGCCAATTAGTTGATAGCGGATGTCACCATTAATGCCTGTATCCGCATCCGTGGCCTACACATCGTATGTACTAAATTTATATTTTATGTATTTATTATTTGTTATAAGCGTTACAAAAAATCATATTCCAAGACACCTTTACCCTGGTATACTCCCAGTCTTATTTACATTTACTTGTAAATAACACTGGGTACCCGGAAAAACTTGATAACTACAAATAATGTTAAAAATTGTATAATATTAATTATTACATTAACAACAGCTTTACTCTACAAAAATAAGAACGTTCCAAATGCTACATTTTACAAATTATTTTGAAATAGGTCTGACTAATTTCTAAAATTATTTGCTTGTAAATATTTTTTATTATAATGTAAATTACACCAAGTTTAATAGTAGGTAATCAAGATAGTAAACGTAGTGTGAGACACCGTTCAGCTAGGTAGCTAGCTAGAGACCGACCAAGTTGCCAGGCGTTACCGACACGAGGGGGGGAGGGAGCTGAGTACCTCGGCTGTAAATCAACACACTGGGAAAACCAACTGGACCGAGGTGGCTGCGTCTCTGTACATCTCTCGTTGGAGAGAGGACGTGAGGAGCATGCAGGGTGCCAATCGATATCATGACCTTGAGGTGGCGCGCGTTCTACTTCTAGCGGTGAGCAATCTCATCATCTGATGTTGTTTTGTCCAAAGCGCTTTGTTAAGCGGGACTTGAGCTTTAGATAGATCACCGTCGATTGGAAGTCCGATGCCACTTCGTCCAGAAAGTACCTATTCTGAATGGACTGGCAAGGGGTGAGGATTGCTAAGCGAAAGCGATTCCACCATCTAATGCTGCTTTGTCCAGAGCGTTAGCGACCAGAATTCGGTCTGATGCCGCCTGGTCCAGAGAATGAATAGCACTGGATAGAACGCATCGGGCAGAAAATGCGAGGTAAGGATCGCTCCAGTGACCTAGCGCCGCTGGGACCGTGGAAGTATATGCAAGTGTTCCCATAGTCCCTGTACCTCGAGGAGGTAGACACCAGTGGGTTTTAGTACTGGTATACTATCGTGAACCTGTCCTGGCAGGAGTCCCACATAACACGTATGCGTATGCAATTGCATTTCCCATCGGCAAAAGAAAAGAAGGTAGCTGGCTAGAGTGTTTATGTATGTATAGTCTAATTTATAATTAAAAATATTTAAAACAACTAACTTAGTTAGCCAAAAAGTTATTGCATATTATTTTTTTATTAGAAAACAATCATTAATTAATCATAATTAAATAAAATTTAAAAATAATTGACTATTTGATCTAATAACGTCAGCCTCTAACTCCCACACTATCCTTACGGTGGAGTTAGTTTTTGATCCGCACTACCTATCCATGGAACTCACTCACTTCCTGACTCAGTTTTGTCAGTCGTTTAGTGTCTTAACTTATGACATGGGATCATTCAAAAGGCGTATCAACATATTTTCAAAGAGTCGACCACGGATCAGTAGCCCCCTTAAATGTTGCAGATGTCCATGGGCGATGGTAACCGCTTGCTTGCTTGCTCAGTATATAAAAAACAGTACATTGTTTAAAACAAATAGCATAGCAGTAATTATGAATAACATACCTGTAACTGAATAACTTCATATCCAAATGGTGCTGTTGTTGAAATTGCGGTGACCATTGGACGACCACCATTGATAAATTTGGGAGCATTATCGTTTACATCGGTGATTCTGACGACAACTTTCACATCAAATTTTGTCAAACCCTCGAGTACATCATCTGACACCGGATATATCATATGAGGCAACTGTCGGCTTATTTTCTGCCTTTCAGCTCTTATTGTAATTTCATAGATGTCTCGCACCTCCCTATCTGGACTTCTTATTAAATATAATGTACCATTTCTAGGGTCAATCACAAACGTTTTCTTTATATCAGTATCATTTTCATTTAAAATAAAATACTTCATTTTCGATAATTCATAATATTCTGTTAAATTGAGTGTTAACAACTCTACCGGTGTATGGACATTTTCTTCAATCTCTAATTCGTAATATCGGGATATAAAAACTGGTTTGTCTGATACTTCGATTTCGTCAGGTACGTCTTTAACCGATAGCATTACTATAGCAGTGGAACTTAGACTAGGTGATCCTAAATCCGATGCCACTATGGTAATATTGTGTATATTCTGATTTTCATAATCCAATCTTGCTGTTGTGGTTATAATACCTTCCTTGGAATCGATATTGAATATATTTAGTTGATTTTTTCGTTGTGGCAAACTATATAAAATTAATCCGTTTCCATTTCCAATAAAATCTGAATCGTTAGCGTAAACCCTAGTAACAGTTGTACCAATAGGTACATTTTCTTCTAAACTGACTTTATATACAGGTATCATCATAACAGATTCAAAATTATGGTTTGGGAGTACATCTGCTTCGGGATGTTTCCATTCTAATAACTCATCATAAGCAAAAAATTTTGGTGCATTGTCGTTAACATCCAAAACTTGTATTTCCACACTAACTGAGGAGGAAAGCTTTTTTTCTTGGCCATTGTCTTTAGCTATTACAGTTAGTATATATTTATCTTCTTTTTCTCTATCGAGGACACCATTAACACTAAAAACACCACTTAAAGGTGATATCTCAAATGGTATTTCTTGACTGGATGGTTGTATGAAATAACTAAGATTAGCGTTTTGTCCAAAATCAGCATCTGTAGCATCTACTTTTCCTAACACTCGTCTACTATATTGGGCTTCTTCTACATTGAAGTTATACCAAGATTTTTTAAACATAGGGAAATGATCATTTACATCTTTGATAAACAGCCTTATAATAATGTGGTCGCCTAATTCACCACCATCTAATGCAGAAATATTTAATCTGAATTCTGATTCAGGTGGTAATGCTCTAGCTACTACTATATGTCCATACTTTTCATTAATAACAAAATACCTCTTCATTTGTAAAGCACTCGTAGGCATTGCATATGGGGGCATAAATACTTCCGATGTGAATTCATATCGTACTTGACCGTTAACTCCTATATCTAAATCAACAGCGTTTAATTTTAAAATAGTACTACCAACTGCAACACTTTCTGGTACTAAAAATAGTGGTGAGTCGGCTGCAACTGGGAACTTATTTTTTGGCTTAGCTTCTACTTTAACTACACCTGAAGTATTGTTATTAATACGTTCATTATATATATTTATTACGGATTTTTCATCAATTTCTAATAATTCTATATTTTCTCCAAAAGGTATACTAATTTCATTATACTTTGGTGGATTATCATTTTCATCTAAAACAGTTATAGTCAATTTTGTTTCGGATTTAAGGCTTCCTTTATCTCTAGCAACAATTCTTAAAAGATATACACTTTTCTCCTCTCGATCCAATTTATTACCAATATATGTAACTACGCCTGATTCTTCATTAACGGAAAATAAATCGTGGCCCTCACCGAAAAGCGTATATGAAAACAGAGCATTTTGATCAATATCAGCGTCTTTAGCTTTAATTTTATTTGTCATTTTAATTTCGGTTCCTTTTTTGGAATTTTCAGATATAAAACCTTCGTATGATTTCATTTCAAATATAGGAGGATTATCATTTTCATCGTCTACATATACAGTAATTTGATATAGTCCGGCGCCAGATATATGTCCTTTGTTGAATTCTGCTATTACAGTTAATCGATAAGTATCTTTTTTTTCTCTGTCTAATGGCTTCAAAGCGTATATTGTTCCATCTGGACCTAACAACAAATAAGTTTTAAAATAAAAACACATCGAAAATTGTTATGTTCATTCATTTAAAAATGATCTAATTAACGTAAGAATTAAAAAAAAATACCTATAGCAATGTCATCTGCAATGTCTTGCTGATTAGCAATCGTAAACCGTATATTACTAGTCGCATTAACTAACAAGCTGCTGATATTGATATTGAAAATTTGTCCAATGGTAGCACCAACAACATTTTCCTTAACGTGGAATACCAACGGCGAATTTTTGCCTCTGAAAAGTGATCAAAATTTAAAAATTATGTGAGTTGATTTTGATTTGTTATGCTAAAGTTTTCAATGTATATTTCTAGATAAATATATTTTACGTATATTTTAATGGATTAATGTAACTTCAAACTATCTTACTACGAAAAACAATAATTATTTATTGTATATAAATTAACATAGAAAAAAATAAACTAACAAGTGTTTTATTAAATTTTATAATATATTAAATTTTATAATATAATATGAATAAGCGGATCAACTCTTACTAACCTAAGGCCGGGGAATAAGCCCAGGAAGGCCTGATAAAACCTCGTGAAAAAATGAGTTTTCAGTGACAAGCACTAATGATATAGAGCCAGAATAGATAAGACGGTGGTGGCAATCCGAGAGAGTTTCGAAACATCTAGTTAAAAGTCAATGACAGTAAACTTCAGGTTACCTCTTATGAGCTGCCTGATAGGTAGGCATTATTGAGACTAACTGCCTACTTCTCAAACTAGTCTCCTATAGAATGTTGTCTTATCTATTTTTGTAGTGGTAGTGGTAGTAGTGTAGTAGTGGTAGTGCCATGCTATGTACACATTGTTATATGTAGCCTTATGGGCCGGCACGCCCGGGGAACGTACCACTCTCTCACATAAGACCAGCGTGAAGTTGCAGCTTGCTGCTGCGTTTCGTCTGGTTTGTGAGAGTCCCGGA
Organism: Caria ino melicerta; assembly: GCA_018237365.1. Lineage (NCBI taxonomy): Eukaryota > Metazoa > Arthropoda > Insecta > Lepidoptera > Riodinidae > Caria > Caria ino. The sequence goes on from DVZN01001005.1 coordinate 10,199, forward strand.
GGCCCACTTCGCCTTCCCCATTAGGAACGGTATTTTAAAAGGTCGGCAACGCAATTGTGTGGTGTTACAGTTGTTCGTGGATAGTGATCACTTACTATCAGGTGACCTACCTGCTCGTTTATCTCCTTTTGCTATATAAAAAAAATGTTATTTTGTAACAACTTGTCTAGGCAATGGCATGATACCAGCTTTCTTCTTACTACGAGAATACGTCTTCTAGTGAGCTTTCGAATATTATGAATTTTTGCCTCGTGTCCGAGCTTCTTAGTAGGATAGACCTAATGTCTTCCTACCAAGCAGCTTGTAAAAGGCGAGTGAAGGCCTTACTATCACTGGTACTGTGAACTCTAGGTAGATGGTAGAATTTTGAAACGGCTCGCCTATATTGGTAGGCGGTGGTGCCTGACCTATTTCAGCCGCCTTAACGTAAGTCCTTCCTATTTACAATTTGCCTCGTGTATATAAAGTTAAAAATAAATATAGTTTTGTACGAGGCCTAGTATATCACCGCCATTACCACCTTTGGAAAAACATAAGTCATACGAAAATACTTGTAAACATTATTATTGGATGGAAAACTGCTGTCTGGCTCTGACGCACGACGTCCTGGGTTCGATTCTCAGTTCAGGCAACTTGTACACATGACTTTTTTCAGTTATTCTGTAAACATAACTTTGCCTGGGATTTATGTCCGTTTGAGGACGGACTTGCCGTCTATCACATTATGGGACCAAATATCGTCGGCTAATCGTGTGTGCTTACTAGTATTTGCCTCTGCCTGCCCTTTCGAATATGCATATATAGCCTCTGTGGTGTAACGGTACGGCTCTCGCCTGTTAAGACCGCTAGCCGCTTAGGTCCCGGGTTCAATTCCC
>DVZN01001006.1:0-11072 GCA_018237365.1 Caria ino melicerta
AGTCGTGACACTTGGCACTCGATACTCTCTGCCTACCCCGTAAGGGACTTGGCGTGAAGATATGTATGTATGTAAGAATATAATGTTAGATCAAGAAACATGTGCCTGCCATTTTTAAGCTGTCTGATTGAGGGAATTTGATCTATTTCCCTAAAGAGTTAAGACCAGCAATAGTCTCTAGTAAGTAGTAATAATTAAGCAAGGCACTCCATGTGATGCGACAATATTCTTTTTAATACTAGAATGTTATAAATTTAAAATTTTACAAATTACCATGTCTTGAGTACTTCTGATGTAATTTTCTCTTCCTTCCTCTTTGTGGGTCTTTGAATGCATTTTTTAAATAAAAGTAGCCAAAGTTTTTCCTTATTATATCAGCTATCTCCTAGAGAAAGTTCCGTCAAAATCAGTCCAGCCGTTCCTGGGATTAGCTTGAGAAAGCAGACAAAGAAAAAATTGTAAGAAAGTTATTTTTACATATGTACCATGGATATGAACATATGCATTTAGTAAAAAGCAGTTATTTTAATATTACAAACAGCCACACCAATTTCATTTATGTATTTAGATTATTAGCTTATTCTTTAAAATTACTATTACATACAGATGAGTTTACCTTTATTCCATTCAAATTATCTACAGCTAGAATAGTAGACCTCTGATCTTCATAGCAAAGGAATGCAAAGCCTTTTGATTTCCCAGTCGCTTTATCTCTTACCAAATTGATATTAACAATTTCTCCATACCTAAAACAAATAACGATGCAAAACAAACTGGCATACATACAATACAATAATATCTGAAGCTAAAGGAAAAAATAGAAACTACAGAAGAAAATCAAATAAAAATATGAAAATGCTTTCATTTTGTATTTATTCTGAGCAGAATTTCATAAAAACATCTGTACACTCAAAGGCATTACGACTGTGGTATCAATCATATGAGTTGCCCTTTTATGTGTAAAGAACACAGTTGTATTTTGCCGTGCGAGGTTAAGGCCATCCATAAATTATGTCACACAATTTGAACAATTTTTGATCCTTGTCACAGCTAGTCTCCACCCTCCTGGTGTGATTTTTATTTTTAAGTAGTTAAAAATCATCACTTTTTAAATTTAAATTAACAATTTAAATTAGGAGTAACCTTTAGTTACATCAACATAAATTAAACTTATAAATAATAGACACAATAATAGACCGAGATGAATAATTGTTAAAGATTTTTATAGGTGACATCACAAAGTTTAGGACTCCCCTACCCCATGTCACATTTCATTAACCCCTCCCTACCCTCTAAAGTGTGACGTAATGGATAATGGATACAGCAAAGTAAGCTATGCTACTCTTCTGCATAAAGTATAAGGAGGAAAAAATTCACTGATACACTTTCTTCTTGCTTGCCCATTAGACAATGGGATTTCATCAACGTCTAAGTGATAACTAAAATATAGTGTAGACTTAGAGTAGTGTGGTCAATAGAATTTAAAAGTGACTGGTACTATCCCATGCTACCAAATCAATTGTTGCTATTGAGGTCGAATTGACTTGGACATCAATTGTTACACCTCAACCTTCACATTTACATATTGCCATGTAACAGCAATCCCATGATACAAAAATAGTATCATAAGATACAGTTAGAACTATGTTTTTTGTTATAGAGCCACAAAAGAAATGAAGCATTATAACTTATTTTTCTTACGAGTCTATGCAGTGATTTATTTTTAAAATAATATGGACATGTTGATGCAACCAGAAATGACTCTACTAAAACACTTTTTATGAATTTCATTGGTTTCAGACCATTTCAGACATTTCATGAAAGAAAATGATAAAATTAATTAAAAAAACTGTAATGCTAAACTCATTTGATAGGTGCATGAAAATCTTACCAAGGGATAACATTCAATGTCATCAACATAAGAATAAGAACGATTAGTTCAATATGTGCTGGCCACAGCGCTTTGGTGTAGCATATCAGTCTGGTACGATGGGTTCAATCCTCAAAGACGCCGTAAAAATTTTCATTCTTAACACTTTTCTGATTCCTCGAAGGAGATGTTACGCTTAAACACTCAAAACCATTTAAATAAATAAAACTAGGCAAGTAAGAGTCGTGACACTTGGCACTCGATACTCTCTGCCTACCCCGTAATCGACTTGGCGTGTCATGTAGGTATATAATATACATAAATAAATATATTTAAAAAGTCATACTTTCTTGTTGTCCACTAAAAAGGTAGGAATAGTCAGATTAGGAAAAAAATGTTATTCTTACTGGGAAAATACACATATAACATCTCCTTCAGTTAAGTCATACGGAAGACCACCAATAAATATCCACGCACTGTCCTTGTATTGATCATGCCACGAACTTTTGGAATTAGTAGATAGTTCCCGTTCACTAAGTTTCAGCACATTTTTCACATTTCTGGAACAATGAAATGAAATTTAGATCAATTCTATTTATCAAAAGTAATAAAGATTTTAAGTATATTTACGTCATAGGATTCATCTTGTAATAGTAATAATAGTATTGAAGAACAATTACTTAAACCGTCTGTTTTGTGTCAAATTACAATATTGTTTGGATTTTTATTTTATTCAAGCCATATCAATTATACGAGATAAGCCAATTCATAGGATAGGAGGAAAGGAGAAGGAAAGTGGTTTAGTAATAGACTATATACTTATTACTGAAGGGTAATTGGTACGCTTGACCAATTACCAAAACTAACCACGTTAGGGATGGCGATCTGAGATCGATTAATCGAAGTATCGATTTTTCGAGCAAAAAATATCAATTTTTTAAATCGAAGTACTGTGTCGATCCAACGAATCGATCTATCACCCTTGAAAATCGACATTCGATTTTTTGTGTTTTGGTTATAAACCATACAACTATTTGCAATTAGTTGAATGTGCCCGAATTATAAGAATGCAGCCGGTTAAAGAGTTAACTACTCATGAACTCGCGAGATGGCTGTATGTTTAGTATCATTTACTCGCCTCTCTTTAAAAAAAAAGTTACGTTTGTAGTTGACTACAATTAAAATAAAATCTTAAATAAAACCTAGAAGAATGATGGTTGATGGTTGCGCGGGGAACACCAGTATCATCGATAGGCAAGCTTTAAAAATATCGGATGAGTTCATACAAATACGGAAAAAAAAGTTTAAGGCTCGTTCAACTTAAAAAATGGTTGATTGAGTGCACTAAGAATAAAAAAACAAGTTTAAGGTTCATTCAAATCGTTAAATTGTTATTGATTTTTATATGGACAAATAAAATTAATCGATTATTATTTTTTTATTTTATTCCAATATTTGAAAAGATCGTATATATTGCATACGATTAGGAATATACGATCGTACATCGTACCAAAGCGAAAAATGTCGTATAAATACGATTTAAATAGTGTTGCGGCCAGTTCTGGCTTGCAGTAATTAAAAGCGGACTGTATAAGTAAGGTTTTATTTTATATGCATAAAATACAGAGCGCAAACCGACAGTTAAGACCGTTCGAAATTACCGAGTCATAAGAGTGACGTCACGGTTAGTGTTGTGACTCTTCGATTGTTGGCAACCCCCAAGTAGGCAGCGTCCTGACCATATACTCCCGGCCATAGACTATATACTTATTACCGGCATTGAAGTGTCTTCAATTAATTGATAAAGGAAGGGGGCATATGGTGTTGTACGCCCGACGAATAACACCCCGCTTGGTTTTGATGTCAGCGACTCTCGCAATCCCATCGCCACCAGACATGACTCGGATGACGCGTCCAAGAAGCCACATCAGAGGTGGGCTGGCTTTGTCCTTGATGACAACGAGAGCCCCTTCCTTCAAAGTATCTTGCGACTGGAACCATTTGGATTTCTGTTGAAGTAAAGTGACGTATTCGTTAGAGAATCTGTTCCAAAAATGTTGTTTCAATACTTCAATACGGTGAAATCTTTGAAGTGTTGAGATTCTGCTGTTAGTGACGTCAGGGTGTGGCACAAAAAGTAAAGATCGTCCAATGAGGAAATGAGATGGAGTCAGAGGACAAAGATCTGATGGATCGTCAGATAAGGAGCTAATAGGACGAGAGTTCAGGATAGCCTCTACTTGGATCAATAATGTATTCATCTCTTCATAATCTAAGTTAGTTAGGCCTAAAACTCGTCTAAGATGATGTTTTGTAGATTTTACGGCAGATTCCCACAAACCGCCAAAATGAGGTGTGTAAGCAGGAATAAATGAGAAATTTATACCTTGTTCAGTCATGTCTACCGATTTTACCTGTTTTAAAAGTTTTGATAACTCGTTAAAAGTACCTACGAAGGTACTTCCATTGTCCGAGAAGATGGTTTGAGGTTTACCTCTGCGAGCTGTAAACCGATTTAGAGCGGCTACAAAGGCTTCCTTCGTCATATCTGACACCAATTCAAGATGGAGGGCCTTTGTGGCCAAACAAACGAATACACAAATATAGGACTTAATAAGCTTGCACCCTCTGCCTTTATGATTCGCTATCATCACTGGCCCGGCATAGTCTACGCCTGTTTCTAGAAAGGGAAACTCTAATTGAGCACGCTGGTTAGGGACGTTGCCCATTACAGGTTGAATGGTTTTACCTTTTATTCTACAACATTTGATGCATGCGCGTGCCACTCTCTTTGCTAAATTTGTTCCACCTATCGGCCAATAATTATGTCTTGCTGTCGCTAACAGCAACTGAGGGCCACAATGCATGTGTTTAATGTGTAACATTTCGAATATAAGTTTGCATAATTTATGTTTAGCACTTATAAGAATAGGATGTTTCACATTGTAATCGTAATGAGTATTACCTAGCCTACCGCCCACACGAATTAGCTTGTTAGAGTCTATAAAGGGAGATAGGGGTAGGAGTCTATTTTTGATAGGTAATTTTTTGTTCTTTAAGAGTAATGTTAATTCTTCTAGAAAAGAATCTTGTTGGGAAATTTTTAAAAGAAAAATCGTTGCATTGTTAAGTTCAAATAAAGATAAATTACCAGTTATTTTCGTATTTACATTTCTACAATTATGAATGAATCGAAAAACAAATGCAGTAATACGTTGTAGTTTAGAAAAAGAGGAACAATTATTGATTAAATTTGAAAAAGTGTTATTATCTTTATCTTTAGTAACGTGTAAACATTGGATCGTTTCTGGTAACTGAGAAAAGTTGATTTCGTTAACAGGTTTTTTAGGCCAATTGTTTTCATCCAATTGTAAATATGAGGGCCCAGACCACCACAACGAACAATTAGCTAGGTCATGTGCTGCTAACCCTCGTGAAGCGAGGTCTGCCGGGTTTTCTTTAGAAGGAACGTAGCGCAACGTGTGCTTAGGAAAACCTTCTTGTATCTCAGAGACACGATGACGGACAAACGGCTTGAGGTGACTTGGCGAAGAACTAAGCCAACTCAAAACAATAGTAGAGTCGGACCATAAAACATAACGGTTAAATTTAATTGTTAACGAATTTAATACCTTTATGTGTAATCTTGCTCCCAGTAGCGCAGCACAAAGCTCTAGTCGTGGTATTGTAGTAGTCTTTATTGGTGCTACTTTACATTTGGAGGCAACAAGACGAACAGTGACTGTACCATAACCATCGGAACACCTAATGTAAATGCAAGCGCCGTAGGCCTTTTCAGACGCATCTGAGAATGTGTGTAACTGGATATTAATTGGTGAGTCACCTAATACGCATCTCGGTATGTTTATATTGTTTAATTGTGGTAGAAATGTAATGAAATTAAACCATGCTTTATGTACATGTTTTGGTATTGGCTCATCCCAACTACATTTGTTAATCCACAACTGCTGCATCAGTATTTTTGCTTCTACAATACACGGTGTTACCAGCCCTAGCGGATCAAATATTTGGGCAATTGTAGATAATATGCTACGTTTATTAATGGTATTGATGCTTGGTATTATATTGATTGAAAAGAACAAAGTATCTGAACAACATTTCCAATTCAAGCCTAAAGTTTTAGAGAGATTATCACTGCTAAGGTCTACGTGACCTGAAGCCGTCACATCAGCAGGCAGTGCATCTAAAATTGATTGATTGTTCGAATGCCATTTCCGTAAGTTAAGTTTAGCAGAAGCTAAAGCACTGATAACACCTTTACATAAAGATATTGTCCTATCAATGGACTCTTGTCCAGATAAAAAATCATCGACGTAAAAGTCGTGACATATTGCACGTTTGATCTCTGAGTCTGTACAATCATGACCAATTTGTGTAAGACATCGAGTAGCTAAATAAGAAGCAGAAGCCGTGCCATATGTTACTGTATTGAGTTTGTAAGTTTTAAGTGTGTGAGAGGGATCAAACCTCCATAGTATCTGTTGAAGCGCGCGCTGTTGTTCAAATATTTCAGTTTGGCGAAACATTTTTTCAACATCGGCAGTTACAACGTATTTATGCTGCCTAAAACGTAAAAGAATAGATAGCAAATCATCTTGCACTGTAGGGCCTACCTTTAAAATGTCATTAAGTGATTTGCCAGATGTCGTAGCTGCCGATGCATCAAACACAACACGGAGCTTGGTGGTAGTAGAGTTTTGTTTTAAGACGCCATGGTGCGCCAAATAACATGACTTTTCACCTGAATATTGGCTACTTTCAGACATGTGACCGAGTTCTAAGTACTCTTTTATAAATTCCGCATATAGACCCTTCATATATGGATCTTTTTCTAATCTACGTTCTAAGGACAGAAATCTTTGTTTAGCCATTATAAATGAATCGCCTAAAACCTCAGGTGACTGTTTTAGAGGCAGTGAAACTATGAATCGGCCATCAGATTTCCGTTTTGTAGTATTTATGAAATGTTCTTCACATGATCTTTCTTCAGGACTCCAGTGATGCTTTGATGCTACTGAATCTAGTTCCCAAAAACGTGAAAGATCAAAATCTAAATTTTGATTTAACATGCATAAAGATTTATCATTTTTACGATTATGATACAAAGTTCCTGAAACCAGCCAACCAAACCGAGTTTCAAATAAAGTAGGTTTGTTTTTACCTAATGTGATCCGATCAGTTCCTAGGACTGACCAGAATACGTCAGCTCCTACTAAAATGTCGATAGCGGAGGGAACATTAAAAGACGGATCAGCTAAGGTTATCCCATGTGGGATTTTTATATCTTGAATGTCGATATAAGTAGAAGGAAGAGATGAGATATTTGGGATAATAATACAGTCAATGCTCGTCCTATAGCCACCAATGCATGACTCAAGCGTCAAAGAACAAGAGTGAGCGCTACTGACGATTTGGTTGTTTATCCCTGAAGTTTTCATGTCCACTCGAAAGGTATTTAATTTTAGCTTACCACAAAGGTCCTGAGTTATAAAATTGGCCGTGCTCCCATTGTCAAGCAGCATTCTCGCGGTTTGAATGCGCCCGTCGCTACCAATCACGTTTACCAAGGCTGTGGAAAGCAGAACGGTCCGAGTGTTAAAAGAATTGCTATTTGAATTTTTTGTAGTTAGAGTTACGTTTTCATAACTAGGAGATGGTTGAGAAGGCTCTAAATGTAATAATGTATTATGTTTTAAATTGCAATATTTGCAGTGTGTTAATTTGCATTTATTTTCAAAATGGCCAGGTCGAAGACAATTGTTACATACTTTTAACTCTTTAGCCTTTTTAATTCGAATGTCAACTGGTAACATTCTAAAGGAATCACAATTAAATAGGTTGTGATCTTTATTACATAAGGGACATATAATACAATTGACTTTAGGTTTACTAGAAGATACGATAAAGGATTTGGATTTATTAGTGTTTAGGTCTTGTCTGGGCCTTTCATATTTCGATGAACTTCTATCCAACGTTTCTAAGAGATCTGCTTTGTTTGTAATAAATTTATTAAAAGAGTCTAATGTTGGAGATTCTGGTAAATTGTTCCTATGAAATTCCCATTCCCTATATGTGATACTGTCCAATTTAGAGGACATCATGTAAACAATCAGTGAGTCCCAATAGTTTACTGGATGGCCTATAGTTGCTAAAGCCCTTAAGTTTTTATTGGTTGTGTCGACTAAGTGACGCAAAGCCTTACTTGATTCTTTTTGTATTATTTCCATGTTAAAAAGTGACTTTAAGTGATGAATTTCTAAAAGACGTTTGTTATCATACCTATCACATAAGATTTTCCACGCTGTGTGGTAATTATCAGCGCAAAAATCTAAGCCTGCTATAGTTAGAGCTGCATTTCCCTTAAGTGAAGCTTTTAAGTAATGATACTTATTTATGAGATCAATATGTTCATCAGAATGAATAAGTGAGGTAAAAGTGTCCCTGTAGCCAAGCCAGTGTTGATAGTCGCCAGAGAAGGAAGGCAAGTCAATTTTAGGTAATTCAACAACCTTACGTTTGTGTATCCGTTCAAAGCTTACGACAGGATCTTCAGCATCACCATATAGCGAAGGAAGCGTTTGTTTGCGATGAGTTTCAAGCAGAGCCTGACCAGTAGACACGAGAGAGTAGTACAGCGACTCGAACGTTTCCCGTTCTTTAGACTGCTCTCCGGGTTCATCAGCCGATTCCTCCAATTCACTCTGAAAACCATCGAATTCGTCGTATAAGTTTTTTATTTTGTCTAGACGCATATTAAGCTCTATTTGAATTTTTAAATCATTAAGCTGTTCAGCACTAATTGAATTTAAATATGTACTGAAGCTAGTAAGCTTTCCCTTAATGGTTGCTCTTTTTTTAATTAATTGTTTTACTTGTTTGTCAGCCATTATTATTGCTATTTACTAATATGATGCAAGCAAAGCTACAGCAAAAAGTAATCTTTAAATATAGTTTAAGTTATTAAAAAAATGTATCAAAGCGTAAGCTTATTATTTAAAACAATATTACTCTTATATGTTTTGCTATTTAATAAATACAGGCGAAGCAATGTTCATCAAATATTGTGATGCTAGAATTTTTTATTCGTGTACCGACCTAGAAAGGAAAAAATATTATTGGATGTTTTGATTTAAAAATATGTTAAATGAATAAGTAAACAGTGATATGAAGATGAAATGATTCAGCTGTTATAATAATGGATGAATATTATTCGTTTTGTGATGAAAATGATTGGTGTTGAAGATGAATGTAAAACAAAGCTGTGAATTTTTTTTTTTTGATGTGAAATTGATTGTGATTTTCAACTATGTAATGTTTATTTAAATCGTTTAAATATGTTTATGATTGAAAAATGAAGTGAATGCTTAGTTATTAATTTATTTCAAACTATGAAGTGGTATTATTACAAAATAACGGTAACAAGTACTTCTACGACTTTGAACAAGAAATGCTATATTTTCGAACTTAATGTGTATGTGTGTATGTATCTACCGTTTTTATATGAAATAGATGAAATGATTATGACCAGCAGGTATGACTAATGATTATGAAAATGGGATGATTATGATTGAAGTATGGAAGATGATAATGAAAGGATAATGAAACGATCTCACGGTTTTTATGCACTATCCTCTCGATGTTTCTTGTATGTGCAGCCTGCAGGTAGGTATAGGTTGTCGGCAGTCTGAAGACCGAAGCTTGAAGTGAATTCTTCTACTGTTATTGAGATGTTCTTGATCTTGAGTGTCAGCCGTAGATGCTATCGCGAAGACTCAGCATTGTTCACCCATGATGATCATCCAATATAAGGCGTTAGAAGATTCTTGATGTTCGGTGATGACTTTGCAATGACCTCTGATTTATGCAGTATATTTGATGAAGAAGGCTCGTGGACCATATGTTGCAGCCAGTGCCTTTGCTTGATGCTCAGGAGTTCTGGCTTGCAGTAATTAAAAGCGGACAGTTATAGCTTGTTCAAAATTTGCGAGTCATAAGTGACGTCACGGTTAGTGTTGTGCAGCGCGATATAAGGTTGTACGTAGTAATGCCCAAGACTTCGATTGTTGGCACCCCCCTAGTGGGCAGCGTCCTGACCAAGGGAAAGTGTAAGTATTTGACATCTCGATTACAAAAAGTATTTTTTGGGATTTAGTACGCTTTCATCTTTAAAAACTTCGGTTTTGAGTATTCAAGCTTAACCTTCGCTTCGGGGGAAATTAGAAAAATTCTAAGAACGAAACGTTTTACGGTGCCTATGGGGAATAAACCCACGTCTCCGGCCGACATCTTCAGGGCCGGCGTGCTAACCACTACACCAAAGCGCTGTGGCCAGCATCCGTAGAATTAATCCTTCTTATACTTTTTATCGATTACATCAATTGTAACGCCGTTTGTAGTAACATTACCCCACAGGTGCCGTAAAATATTTCATTCATAGCATTTTTCATTCCAAAAAACTTGTTGGTTTACGGCTCCGTGTACACGGCTAGCCATTAGCAAGATTTTGTTTTGATAGAGACGGGCATTTGTGTGATGTTCATAGATGTTCGTATTTCTGGGTTTAATTGATTAATTAATTTATTTATTAATGTCAATTAATTTATTTCAAAAAAATATTATATAAATATACCTATAAGTTCGTATGATGTGTCAGTTGGCAAGTCCGTTACCATCAACAATAAACAACATCAGCCTATTACAGTCCACTGCTGGACGTAGGCTTACCCAGAAGGGGGGTTACCGGGGGTACCTAGGACCTCGTGCTTCAGTCAGATACTGACTACGCTCGATCACAGGCGCAACCACAGATAATTAAATTTATTTCGATATTTATAAACGTATTTGTAAGCATTGATAATATTGACTAACATGCATTACAAGAAAATAATCTTAAAACACAACCTATTCTGAAAAAGTCGGGTAAAAGACAAAATACTAGTGCTTCAATATACCGAAGTAAAATTATATGACTGCAATAAAGAGATGTGTGCGGACTTACCCTCAAACCAAACACTACCCCAAACTGGGTAAATACAAACATCATTACACCCTCGCCTTAAAGAAAGATAAAAAGGGACAGAAATAAATCAAATAAATATCGTCACGCCCATATGTCCTCGAAAGGGTAGGCAGAGGTACATACTACATACTAGTATGCACCCACGATTAGCCGACGATATTA
>DVZN01001007.1:0-11070 GCA_018237365.1 Caria ino melicerta
GCCTAGGTAGGGATCATATTTCGTATCTATTCAAGGACAGATGGCCGGTAAATTTACTTTTGTACGATGCCTAACATCCCGGCCTCATGTTGGCAATGCACCATTACCGCCATTAGCGTCTATAGGCGGCGTGGATTCCTTGCCATCAGGAAATCACGCCGCCTATAGACGTCAACGGTGTCCCCGCCTCCAGGCTCCTTTATAGAATAGATCATCTGCCTTCTTGCCAGGCAGTTCGTAAAAAGGGAGCATAGGCTTACTTTCACTAACACCGTGTTCTCGAGATTACGGTGATGGTAAAAGTAACATCCCGGCCTCAGCTTGGCAATGCATCTATACCAAATCGCCCGTGTATTATCCGAGGGTGGTGTTTTTTGTCATCGAAACCGGCGTGTATGTATAAAGAGAGAGTAATGAATGTGAAGGAAGTTAAGCAAGTATGTAGGAGTCGTGACACTTGGCACTCGATACTCTCTGCTTACGTCACAAGGGACTTGGCGTGAAGATATGTATGTATGTATTCAATATTATCCTGGAATACAGATGACTTTGTGTAGTGTAACTGTGAAGTAGGTATCAATTCTGTAAAAATATACAAGTGACGCAATATTGTTGGGGTACAGTGAATTAGCCATGAATATAGTTTACATAATCTGCCTACACAAAAACAACGTTTAATGTAGTGAGAGAATAGCCCGGGTGCAGTGCCGTCGGGAGTCGGGACCGAGTCGCCGGAATACAAATGGGCCGTCGCTAGATGTCTGCTGTGAAATCTGTTCGGAGTTGATAATGATGACCAATGTAGACACGGCCCGTTCCGTCCGACTCGGCCTGGCAGCGACGTGCCGATGATAACAATGTGGTCCCCGATACTTTGCGTTGTTTTATAAGGAACTAGGCGGACACGAGTTGAATGGGTAGTTCCAGAAAGGGACAATGTACTTGGTGAATTATTCTGTTTTCAGGCCTATGACATTTTCAAAGCATTTTACTTTTACACAGACGTTTCACATATACATTTTAGATATAGATACACAAAAAATACTTATTGTACTAATACCTGAAAAAGTAGGTAGTTTAACCTGAAAAACTAACTGTTTCCGAAAAATCTATAAAATAATCGAGTAACCTAAATATCTATTACCAATAAATAAAATTGGAGTGTCTGTAATATCAAAGTAACCGCTTTTTACTAAATGCTCAATTATGTGTACACGGTACATACACTAAAATATTTTTATTACAAGTCTTGTCATCTGTGTGTCTATTTGTTCCGGCTAATCTCTGCAACCGCTGGACCGATTTCGACGGGACTTTCACAGGAAGATAGCTGATTTTAGAAAGAGTGACTTATATGGAGGAACTAGTAACGAAGAAAAGAATTCGTTTTTTCTGGAGGAATTTTTATGGAGGAACTAGTAACGAAGAAAAAGATTCCGTGCAAAAAATGTAATTCATTAAATATTTTATTAACGAGCCGCGCAAACGAAGTCGTGGGTTTCAGCTAGCACCTACGAAATAAGCGGGTACGTGTTTAGTAAAACCACATAACAATTTGTTTGTATGTAGAATCCGTCTCGTTGGAGACCTTGCGCCGCGCGCCTTGAACGTTGAACACAATTGGCTCAAAAGATTAGTTCCTTATTACCATTCCGCGAGTTCCGACATCCGACCTCACGTGAAATACTCATTAATACCAACAAATATAGTGTTCAGCAAAAGAAAAGTGGCGCGATATTATCGGTTTGTTGAGGCTGGCGGCTCGCTGGTGAGCGGCGCCGGTCACCGCTATGTTTTTCTTTATTTTTAAGACACGTCACAAAAGATATTGTACCTGTTGTAGCTGATACTCGCGATGTCGTCGACGATGTCGCGGTTCGTGTTCCAGTCTCTGAGAGGAAGAAACCTCACAGTCACTATTTTCAAAATTAATGCTAATATCAATATATAAATACCTACTAAAGATTTGTCCGCAAGGGAAAGAGATTTTTTTGTGTGGAAGCCTAATTCCTTATAAAAGAAGCATAAACTACCAGTACCCTGAAACTTAAGTTATCTACCATTAAAGTCCCATTAAAATTGGTCCGGCTCATTCTGAGGTAAACAGACAAACAAATTTTACATGCACTCATTAAAACCCTGTTATTTTTATAATACAAGCAGACACTTTAATTTTATATTTTTATGTAGATCATGTCAAGTCTGAACGCCAGTTTAACATACAGATTTCGGCGCCGATGCCGACTTTCGCACTTTGACATCTTTTGCTATATTCAATGTAAGTATTAGCGGAGTGCCGAATTTTGGAAAGTTCTATGCAAGTAATCGCGTATAGACGACTTTCGCGTAAGCGGTTCGCGATTTGATCATTTACATCAATGAAATATAATTACTTTAAAGTAGGTTAGGTAAGTATATAAGGTGAGCATGTTCCGGTTGCAAGTTATTTGGACGGTTTTTAGTTACAGTTGTTTCATGTTTATATGCAAAATATACGACTTGAAAGTAATTATTTGGAAAATAAAAGAAATAAAGTCGAATAGTGCGTTAGTTTACATAGTTTGGTCTTTTACACCAAGGGGGCCTTTCAAGTAATAGCCTATAGGCTTTCTCAGAACCCCGTGTAGGAAGGTAGGTACCTGCTCGATTGAACGATCGGTTCAGTAGATTCGCCATGAGTCGCGACCGGGGTACAAATAGACAGCAGAAAATATAAAAATGCTCAAATGTGTTCTTTTGCCAACTCTTGCTTGCCTAGAGGCAAGATCTATATTTTAAATCATTTTGAAGTACACAATTCACTCTTCTAGAGATTCAGACTCTAGAAAAGACTCTATATTTATAAAATACTCCGACTGACAGACTAACACACAGTCCCACCAGGTCATAGAGTCTTGAAACTTGAAGATGTGTTATTTGTATGAAGTGGGCATGCGATAACAAAGTATATTGACATTTTAGCCAATACGGGAAAAATAGGGGGGCAACATTTTTATTGGACAAGTTATTTTGGGCAGATATATTTATTTATTTAATTTTCATGGAAGATAGCCGAAGTTACAGGGTGTAAATTAAGCTACTTTTATTTTTGAAATACAATTAGGTTTCCACGCAGAACATATAACCTATTAAATCTCTACGAAGACCTTACGAAGACATTCGCGTTTGACTTTGCGGACAACAGCCGGTAAATGTATAGAACTGTAGTGTTTGAAGTGTGTGTGGTCACTCACGGTTCTTCTTGTAGAGCAGGATCTCGAACTGGTCGGCGAGGTGGTGGTCGAGCGCGCGGTCCACGCGCTCCACCGCCTCCTTCTCCGTCAGCTCGCCGTACATCCACGCGCACCTGCGCAGCGCCCACACTTACACGCCGGCCTCACGATACTGCCTCGCTCTACTTTCTCTATTTCTCCTATCGTGTCTAATGCAATTTAATACTACCAAAATATGGTACAACCGAAAGCATCGGTGAGAACAGAGGCTATTCAATTATTACGAAGAGATTTTTTTTAATATTGGAAAGAAAAATGTAGATGGATTAACAGATGTTGAAAAAATCTCAGTTGCCGACCTGAGGCCGGGATGTTAAGTCTCGTGCAAAAGTAAATTTACCTCATCCTCTGAACCGAACGTCAACGGCAAGCACTGACTTTACGGCGGCAGTAATAAGTAAGGCGGTGATACCAAACCTGGCGGGTCGCTGCGAAACCTACCACCTAATCAGATCACGGTGTTAGTGCCAGTAAGGCTATGCTCATCTTTTACGAGCTGCCGGGCAAGAAGGTCTATTCTGCAACGGAGCCCGGACAAACGCGGAGGATTATTGTTAAGGTTATTATTGTGATGGTTTACTCCATCTCTCTATTTGATTAGATTCAAACTGTAGGTGCTAAGGAGGTTCCTGTATCCGCATTTACTTCGTGGACTGTAGCGAACTAAATTAATATCGTTTTCTTATCCCATCCTTAAATATATGAAGTTGTCTCTTATATAAGGATATCTGGCGGTTGGCATAAAGTGAAGATTAACAGATAAATGTGTGTATTTATATACTGTCACATTATATATAACTCTAAACTAGAAAAAAAATTATACAAGCATAAAACATTATCGGTGGTGAAAACTACAGCAAATAATGAAGTGGTAAGTCGCGCGCCGCCTCGCCGCCGCCGGCGCGGGCCCACGCGCCGCTCGGTTTAAAAAAGCACTTTTCTTTAAAAAAAAATAACTCGTAATATTTCTTTGAAAAATAAAATATCAATAATAACTAGCATAATATTCGGTGTCTTTTACAAATCAATACTCAATATTTCTTTTAAAATACCTAAAAATTTTTAAATGTTTCAGTTTTATAATGCTGTAGCTTTTGCTACACACAAGCCTACGCGACATTATGTACTTATTTAGAATAAGTGAATAGCGTTTTATAACATTAGAAAGCAAATATGCAGACGGATTCCTTAATGGTAAGTAATACACACCCCCTAAAGATACCTACCGAAAGATATTGAGGGTGCGTCGCTAGTCTAAGACCGGGATGTTAGGCCTCCTGCTAAAGTGTGTGTACCTACCTTACCCGTCAAATCGGAACACGGCTAAGGATTCCTGTAAAATAATTTTATCTCGCAGGTGTACGGGCGCAGTCAGTGACTATCCTGGGACGCCGTGCGTGCGAGAGGCGTGAGGAGGCGGTGCGGTACCTGCAAGACTTCTGCATGACCTCGGCGCGGTTGTAGCCGCTCATCTTGCAGAAGGTCTCGTTGCAGTACACGATGGGGTAGTCCACGATCTGCGCGTTCGCCAGCAGGAAGCTACTGTCTGCTGTTGGAAAATCATCGCTACAGTACACACACACCACTAGGTCGCTAAGCGATCCACCTTACTAGATCAAACAAAATACGTCTATCTCTTCAACTAACGTACCATCAGGGGCCATCCACAAATTACGTCACACAATTTGGGTCGTTTTTTGGAGGGGCCTTATTACAGGTCGTCACCTCCATCCAGGGGTGATATCACATATTTTCGTTTTTTTATTACAAGTAAGTAAATGTAGCCATAACTATTTTTAAAGTTTGTTTTAAATTAAACTAGAGTAACCTTTAATAAAAGCAACATTGTATTCTAAATAACAGACCAATCATGTGATGAATATTTGTCAAATGGGCATTTTTCAAATAAAACAGCCGCACCAACAATGTTGTGTCCACCAAATTTTATAATGGTTTTTTAATAAATGACGTCACATTTGGTATCATTGAACTATACTGTCTATTGTATCTGTTACTTTGTGTTGTGAGGTTGCGTGGTGCAATAAAAAAGTCCTTTAAAAACGGTTCATATACTGGTAAATAGTAAGTTTAAAATTATATACTTATGCTGTATTTGCTTCTTAACTATCAACGATCTATTTAATATATATTTAGCATTTTTAAGGTATTTCTATTGAAAGAATTGAGGGGAATTCCTTCAGGTGGTAGTTTGTAAGGTCCATTACGTAACGTTATGTATTAGCGGACTTTTGTAGTTACTTAATGGACTTATAAAGGTGTGTCTTCTTGTTAATGATTTTTTTCTACTAATTATTTTATATGTATTTCCTTAAATTAGGCAATTATTAATATAATAGGCAATTAAAAATAATAATTATTATGGTTTTAACTTCTTGATCCGTATCGATCGCTACCAATTTTATCAAAATTGGTTTATTAGTTCGTGAGATATAGTTACAGAAAAGATTTGAAACAAGTATATTTTACAAAATTACTTTAAAGTTATTAGCTGCTAGTAACAAATGACTGATTTTAGCCTTAATAAGAAAAAAATATGTTACGCTGCTTATTATCCAAAGTACTGTACTTATTTTCGATTGTGTAGGTGTACAATAAGGAGTATATAAATAGTAATATTGCAGTGACATTGTAAATACCCTATTTCGTCTTATTCAAAACTGTCCCACGAAATGTAGTTTTTAATTTTAACATTTCTTTAATTATATTGCCTTAACAACATATTCAAAATAACAAATAAGTGCTCTTTTCTATATATTGTTTTATGTCTGTTTTAATCAATAAATTGAATTTTGTATTGTTTTACTGCCATAAAAGTGACGTAATTGACATTTTTTTGGTAAAATATTCGAAAACCTATGAGTAAACATCAAATTTATCTGTAAATATAGATTTATTGATATATTTTCTATTTTATTAAATGAAAAAATAAATATATTTAATTACTTTTATCTCATTAATATAAAGTTTAAAAATATACTAAATGGAATACATTGTGCTTGATATTTGAAAAAAGTTTAAAAATAAAACTTTATTTGACAAAAGTTTGTTATTTTATTGCATTTTTATTATTCTCATTTTTATAAATATTTTGTAAAATTATGATACTTTATTTATTTATATAACGATCTATCATCGATTCAATGCTAAATCAGATTCTGAGAAATAATGTGTCCACATACGTACCGGGTCATTTTATTTGAAAAACGCCCGAACATTTTAGATTGATATGTGACATCACAAAGTCGAACCCCCCCCCCCTATTCACATTTTGTTAACCTCTTTCCGCCTTACCGTGTTACGTAATTTATGGATGGCCCCTCAGCTTTTGTTAACTGCGACTAAAATATGATAATGTTGTGTTTAAAATGAGTACCTAATGGACCGTGCGCAAACTATAAATGGAGAATCGAGGCTGGGACCGATCATCATAGAGACTTCGCAAGTGGCCTTGCCTTGGCCTTCATAATGATTAATTACAATCAATAATATTAAAAGAGTTTCTGGCCGTTCGTTCCGACCGGCTGGACCGATTTAAACGGGACTTTTATGTAAATGCAACCTGCATGTATAGGAACATCGGAGCCCGGGAAACCCTAGGAACAGCGCAGAAGGCTTGGCGTATAAAACAGTGGTCTACCAATAAACGGGCGGTAGGTTCGCATTAGTGTCGGAGGTGCAGCCTTGGACGTTGTCTAGCAATAACTGCAAGGGCAGCAGTAATGTTGCCCAGTGCAACGCTCAGGGCGCCATGGAAAGATCTATACCCAGAACTTCGCGTAGCGGCAAAGCCCGAAACTAAAATATTAGACAGAAGATCAAAGTCGGTTATGTTTTTCAAGCGTAACCTCCGCTTTAAGGAATTAAAACACGGTTAAGAACAAAGTGACCAACGTAGTTCAGAAGCAAATTAAAGAGGCAACGGGCAGGTCAATTCTGTCTCAGAAACGACGGCTCAGAAACGGGTTCTCGAATAGTGGGGACCGATACCCCGCCCACCAGTAGGCACACACACAAACGTCCGTGTCGTTGCGAAGCCGCTCTGGCTGGCAACTATTGTCATTTTGAAAAAATAAACTTAGTGTTGGAAGCCCTTCGGCCAGTGGGCCGGGCCGACGACTTGAAGTGGGATGGCCGGTAGTGATCGGATGGCGGAAACGGGAGATCGGGTTTTACGGCGAACTCTACTCGCGAAGCTATACTCATGAGCTTCCGCCTAGTCGCAGGCACTGTGTCGTATTTAGAGTCCAACAGTTATAATCGTGAAATTGTTTCGTCGGTGAAAGGTCCCGCAACGTGAATCAAAACACAGCATTATTGACCGATTGTGTGGCGAGCCACTTCTGGTCGTTTGGCCGTGCTCTACTATTGCTAGTTGCACACCATGTACGATAAAAAACTCAGACTGTAAAAACGGCTATTCAACCCTCTAAAACAATGTTGGCAAGCAAAGGACGCGTTGGTATATCGGTATTTGTGGTAGTATTGGGAGCGATAATGTCGGCGGTGTCGGTGGGGGGTGCGCACTGACGTTGGCTGGAGGAGCGGCGAATGATGTTCTCGAGGAAGGTGTTCTGCGGGGCCACGAGCCCCCGGCGGCCGCCCGGCATGCCGCGCTACCGCCCGCCCGCCCGCGCCTCCCTGCACACACACACACAACATCCTTAATATTTAACACTAAATTTGCATAAAAACTATAACTTAATAACAAACAACATGAGACTATTTTCGTTTTTTAGGCTTTCGTACCTCAAAGGTACAAACTGAATTTTTGTTGTCTGTCCGTTCGTCTCTCACTACCCTTTTTGAGATTGGGTGATAATCGAAGATATTCCACTGCAACACTGTACGATGAATGCAAAGTGTTGACAGTAAGACAACTTTACATACTGCAGGTCATGTTAAGGCATCATTTTACAACATACACTACAATATAAAAATATCCCATCCGGTAGGAGACCAACTGCAGTCTGTGACTTCACCTCTTATCGCAATATGCTTGCAAGACGACAATTTAACATCGCTGCTCCCAGACTTTATAATAAAGTAAACGAAATAAATTTAAAGTATCCACTTACTAGGAATCAATGTAGGACTAAAATTAAAAACTGGCTTCTAACGAACAACTACTTTGATACTGAAGGCATGCTTAAATAGAATATGCGTAAACATAGGTATACACATTCACACCACACGTAAACACACACATACACACAAGCACTCACACACACATACACACACAGAGAGACACACAGACACACACACACACACACACACACACACACACACACACACACACACACACACACACACACACACAACAAGTGAATGAAATTGTATATCTTGATAATGTATTTAGCAGGGATGGAAAGTGGATGTAGAAAGAAGAGTGATTGCTGGGAATAGAGTGAATGGATGGCTGAGTAAGCTACACCAAAGCGAAGTATTAAGTTACATTTCTCGACACGCTTTGCACAATTAGTACCACCACCTTACCTATTCCTGCCGCCATAACGTCAAAGCTTGCCGTTGACGTGTTCCGGTTTGGAGGGTAAGGTAAGGGGTAAACTTTTTTTTGTACGAGTCCTAACATCCGGGCCTCAGGTTAGCAACGCACCATTACCACCTTTGGCCTCTATAAATGGTGAGAATTTCTTAAAAATAAAAAATAATGAATTTCTTACCATCAGGAAATCCGTCCGCTTGTTCGTAAAAAAGCAGGCGGATTCCATAATGTCTTGTAAATAATACACGCCACCTATAGACGACCAAAGATGATAATGACGCGTTGCTAATCTGAGACCGGGCCCTTAGGTCTCGTGCACACAAAGTGTGCCGACTACCTCATACTCCAAACAGGAACATGGCGGCGGCAACACGGCCGTCATTGCGGCTGGTGAGGCAGTCGCACTACTGCGGGCGAGCTGATGCCAAACTCACCCATCTGTGGTCACTGTGTGTCTTGATCAGTGACCTTCTATAAAACAAGGCGCCAACGTGCCGTAGTAGCATCTAACCGTGGCAGCAGTAAGTAAGGTAGTAGCGTAGTTGCTTTACCACGCCGACGAATAGCGAGGCTCGAATTTGACTCCCAACGTAACGCGCGTTTGTGTGATGAACTGGTCTGTATGAACTAGGGCTCGTAACACAAGCAAACATACTTCTTAGACAGATCTTTCTTTATGTAATAACTCTAGATAAAAAATGTAAAACCCCTTGACATATCATTAGTTCGTCAGACTAACTTTGTGCTCCGATTGATGTAACTACAGGACAGCAACAGCTATAACTTTATAAATGGCAAGCGAGTATGCGCCGTGCGGGTGTATGGCGCTTTGATGAAACTACGATTAAGAGCATTTTCAACATAACGTTTGCTATTTTGGCTCTTATTTTAAATATAACATTGTTGTGCCTTTTTTCTTTAGATTATAATTAGATACTTATAGTTAATGAAATTATATTTAATTTCTTCCAGAATAATCTGTTTTACGAGAAATTATAAAATTAAAATGTAACTGAAAAATAATAATAATGGTTTTGCGACCTTCTTAAAAGCTAAAATATCTACCAACTATGAAGATTGATATTATATTAACTGTGTTATGAAGATTATCATAAATATTGTTTAAAAAATAGGAAAATATAAGTTTTCACGGAAGCAATAAAATATGAGAAATGTTAGTTTTAATTTTCGGGTTTGTTACAACTGATGCCAAGCCAAATCGATAGGTACTTTATGATTAAATATTATTATGTTATTAAATCGGCAAAGCAATCACTGTATTCAGGAATATTAAATCCACTATAAAAATTGCACATTAATAATTTGTACGCTTTTATATTAAAAATTGGTAAAAATAATAAAAAAATCTGTCGCAAAATGGAGGACAGTTGCAAAAGTGACTTCTAGGGCTGGCCAAATTTTCTAGGGCTGAGCATACACATGAGAATACCGCAACCAAAAATGTAGGTATGAAGTTATAAAAAATCAATATCATATAATTTTTCATTGTTTACTAATCCTCAATGAGAATCGTTTAGTTACTATTAAACGATTTTCACGAATACTATGAAAAAACAACAATAACAGAATGAACACTCCCCACCCATCTCCATTCCATAGCATGCTAACTACCCCATTTTATCCTTCCCCAGCCTGCCCACTTGTCCCCACCACGCCTCCCCATCCACCTCTTCTCCTTCATCTTACAAACAAAAAAAGAATTAATGAAATCTGACTACACGTTAATGAATTATGGCCAATTTTACATTTTATGTTTGTGACCTCTCCCACAGGAACCCCTTAAGTTAACGGTATAAAAAGTATCATATAACCTTCCTCGGATCATAAAGTATGCGCCAGACAAATTTTGTTGCGATCGGTCTAGTAGATTCAGCGTGAGCCACTGCCGGGAGTACAGACAGACAGCCAGACAGATAGACAGACAGAAAGACAGACAGACTGACAGACAGACTGACAGACAAAAATTCTGAAAATCTCAAAATATGTTCTGCTGCCCATTTTTAGTCGTCTGGACTGTTTTTTTTGAAAATATTTTCAATGTACAGAATGAGTGAAGTCTAAACTTTTATCATAAGTATAGTTATTGTCTCTCTACCGAAAATTTAAACTTCGTGTTTATTCTGTTATTGTTGTTTTTCATGGTGTTCGTTGCCATCCTGAGAATGAAATGTTAAATGTTGTTCAGTTCTGAAATATACAGATGTCACTATACGGAAATGTATCATGACATTGTAAGGTTCGCGAAATTCTATG
>DVZN01001008.1:0-11070 GCA_018237365.1 Caria ino melicerta
TAAAAAGCGAAACCGGTAGGCAGAAAGTTTAAATAATTAAATGTGGAACAGTACAAGTGTTTAATACAAAATATTAAATATTTGTCTTGTCTGTTTGTTCCAACTTATTTCCATAACAGCTGAACCTATTTCAAAGAAACCTCAAAGGTAGATAGCCGATATTAAATGCTGTAACCTAGCTACTTTTATTTTGGAAAAAAAATAGGATTCCGGGAACAAAATTGCATGAAAACTTAAAAGGCCTACGTGGATGAAATAGCGAGAAACAGTATTGTATACTATAGTGTAGATATACACTAAGCGTTTACATGACCTTAAAGACAATAATCCTTTAGGTCTGGGTCAGAGCATCTTATTGAACATTGAAGAAAGAAGGCTGCTAAACTATCGATTGGGAAAATTGGCGTCTGGCCACTGTTTTCTAATTATCTTTCTGTTTGGGTCTTATTCATCTCAAAATAAGAACATGCTTGAGAAACAGTGTAGCTAACTGAAAAACCACCAAATTTTTTTAAAAAGTGAAACAAAAATGTTTCGAAAAGTGAAACTCTTTTTTTAATTACCTGTAAAATTGGTTTCATTTTGTTACTTTTTTTCTTAAGGAAAAAAGACATAAAATTATTACCAACATACTACAAGGAACCCTACACAATATTACATCAAATCTATACACATTAAGGAAGTGATATTGTTGTTAGACTGTAATTCGCAATAAAGTTTTTAGAAAATGTAATTAGTAGTAGGTAGATTACAGTAGGAAGACAATATCTCATTTTCTCTACAAAATTCAAAAATGGGCAAACCGTAAGAGCTGTCTAGCGAAGATGAGAAACATTTCTATCCCTTAAAATAGCTTACAATTACATTGTCTAACAAGCAAATTAAAGAATAAAGTACTGGCTTTCTTAGTCTGATAATGCCAACCAGTTTATTGGGAGATCGAAAAAATGACCGAAAAAATATATTGCAGCGTTAATCTCACATCTATCCAAAAAAAGAAAAAAATTTAGGCGTCTGTTGGTAATATGAAAATAACAGCTATTTAATTAGTGCATGTCTATTTGTTTCAGATAATCTTCGAAACGTCTGGACCGATTTCGATTAGACTAAGTCCGACTACGTCTAACTGTAAGATAGCTGAAGTAACTTGGCCTACTTTTATTTTAGAAAAAGAAATCTGACATATATTTAAAGATCCACGCAAATTGATGTTATAGTATTTTCATGTGTAATATTTGGGCTGATAAAACGAATTAAATTATAATCGAATCGAAAGTGAAAATATTAAATATATTTCTGGAAAAGGCCTCTCCGAAAAAAAAATAGAATTACTATCTTCCTCGTTTTATATACTTTGTTCATGTTAGACTTCAAATAAATATTCTTTTTGAAAATCACGTATGTGTTGTAATTTTATAATTTTGTTAAAATAGCCCCCACCCCTTTTGTATATGTAAGCCTGTCTTCGAGTACAAAATACGTACGTATATTCAGACTCAAAATTATTTTTTAAGGTGTTATGAAGTTGCAACGTCCACTTTTTTACAATAGCTAACAAACAGCTACATAAAAACAAGGTGTAATTATAGACATACTTACTTATTATATTACATAAATTAACGATTGGCCAAGTAGACGATTGTATTTTATATGACTCACTATACATGCATCTACAAATAGAAACTTTAGCATGAATAAATGTCTCTTCCAGGAAATCGATATTGTCATGATTTAATGTGGGAAATTAGTAGTTAGCGTGTGTGGTGTGGATACCTTAAATTATCTAAAAGTCTAAAAATACAGTTAGTATTTTCTAAATTATATGTTTAATGTTATGTTGAGGAACTGTCCATTAATTACGTGACCTATTAAGAGGAGGAAACGGTCAAAACGAATCTCACACGGCGAAGAGGGTGTTAGTAAATATCACGTTATTTTTTTCGAACAAAAAAGAAACAAAAGTTCGTGTACTTTATTATTTTAGTCAAAATAGGTAATTCTAAACAACTCGATCCAGTATACTAATCTAATACATTACATATTACGGCAATAGGACGCCACAATTAACCAGAAACCACACATGGACTTGCTGGTGGTGGCTAAATATTTTTTTTTATCCAGCGCAATCAAGCACAGGTTTGATGTTAGGTAGTATTGCTTTTAATTTGATATTATTTATATAGCCTACTGGTTTCGCTTTTACAGCATCATCAGGGCTAAAAACTTAAGTTACAAACACACATGTAACGATGTTTACAATCTCAAAACATTGTTAGGTAGGTATTGCCTTGAATATTATTTTTGAAAAAATCTCACGTGAGATTGAGGATGTTGAGCTAATTTCAAATATCTAGGGGGAATAGGGATCAAAAATTGACCAAAGTAGTCTCGCAAAACGAATAGACGACCTTTGTCGTTCTACCATGTCATACTTTTCAATGATACCTACACATTTAAGTTGACACACATGCAGCCTGGCTAAAATATTTTTTTTTTGTTATAGCAGTGATTATTTGTGTTAATATCTTAATAGTTAAATTATTTAAAGATAATAAAACGTGAAGTTTCATAAACTTTCTTTCTTGTTCATTGAAATTCTACAATAATAATTATTATTTATTATCTAAACTCCACCGGTAATATTAAAGTATTCTTAATTTTGTAGATCTATAATGAAATGATGATTCTAGTGTCTTCAAATGTATGGTATTTTATGCAGTTCTTATAAAAATAAGTGACACGATTACACAATTGAGCCTATTGGAAGTCCAGAAAATATTTCTGGTATTTTTGTGACTAAACAAAATAACTTTAGGCCTGTTTTAAGTGACAAATTCATTTGAAATACTATGAACCTATGTTCATAGTATTTCAAATGAATTTGTCTAGATCTAAGAGCTTCGATTTGATCTGTTTTAATGAAATAACTATAATTAATTCTTTCTTTTCATGCAAAAACGAAAAGAAGGATATCAAATTTTATAAAAAAAATGAAACATAAGCATGAGTTGATGGACATCTTTGGTGAAATTCAGAAAGAATAAGCTTTTAATTAAAAGAAAAGTCTAGAATAACTTTAATCCGAGTTAAAAAATACTTACTTAAAGAATAATGTAAATAATTAGATGCGTGACTTCGAAATTACTTAATTATTAATTGTTATTAATTACATTTTTGACTACCTCATTTCTATAAAAAGTAAGTCAAAACGTAGAAGAATAAAAGATTAAAATTTATTTAGAATTAATATAATGTCACGCTCTTATAAAAAATAAAGTATAGTATATGTCCATATTACCGTCCTGTCAAGGGTATGATATTATTTACATTTTACAGCAAAATATTTTCATATTTTGAATATTATTTCCGAATGTATTCGATATAATGAAGAATCTAATGATTTATATCCTTGTTCAAAATTAATTAGTAAGACATTAATATAGATAATATTAGATTAATATAGATATAACTAATAGAAGATAACTATCTACACCATTATAAATAATAATAATCTATTTTCGATTGCGTGATCACAGACAAAAATCATCGTGCTGAAAAATTCGTGAACTTAATCACATAATGTCATAACAGACTTACATAATCGCATTTCAATTTCTTTTAAATCTTAGCTTAAGACAATCAAAGCAGCTGAAACTATTCATATAAAACAAACCTTTACATTTAACATGTTTCTACCTATTACATATTACACCTAACTAGTTGCTAACTTTAGCTACCTAAATTGTAATTACGAACAGACAGAAATAAAAGCAAATATTGGACATTTTGTACAGCTAGCGTACTAATAAATAATTTTACATTTTTTCTGACATCTATGCAAGTTGTTTGGTCACCATCGACCAATTTTAATTAACTATCTACGGTATGAAATAGGTTTACTATAGTTTTGTTGCTAAGATCTTTTTATTAACTATTGGAAAATATGTGGTGGTTACCAAACAATAGTTACATTATTTCTCACTGTAAATAAGTTATTTAAATTGGCCGTAAATATTTTTATGAAATATTCAATTGAGACAAAGATTGAATTTGCAGGACCTGTCACAAGATACCTACTTGTTAGTTAATACATTTAAAAAAAAACATTTTTAAGCAGAATGCGCACACTGAGGAGTGTGAGATGACAAAATTAGAATTCATAGAGTGTAAAAAATGTATGTGTGATATGTACTTATAATTAAAAAATACGAATAATTAATTCAAATTGTGGCCGAGTTTCGACCACTGGGTGTCCACTAGATTCATTAAACTTTAAGTAGCCTACTTATGCTAACTTAATATTAAATAAAAGTAATACATACTCATTAAAAAAGCTAATGAAATCAAATGCGGTCTTTAAATGGAAATGAAGAGAGAAAGAATAAACATAAAAATACAACAGAAATGAGAGTGTCATTCTTTTTTTGTATATCCTTAAATTATTCTTTTAATTCCTTAGAGATGCCTTTAAAAAATGACAAAAATAGTTTTTTTTTTAAATATTGGAAGGCAAACTGACGGATTACCTAGTGGAAAGAAATTTATAAACGCCAATAGTGGTGCTTCGCCAACCTGAGCCCGGGATGTTAGGCTTCTAGGCTTTTAGCATTATTATTACAAGACTTCTTTGTTAGTTATTGATTACCTCATCTTATATTGATAACCTGAAAATATTTAACCAGTTTCAAAGATCTTTTATCATTAGAAAGTTATGTAAAAGTAGCTCACACGTAAGTTATTTTCTAAATATATATTTATGATTTGATTACGACCGCAATGGGTAATGGTACACGATGGGGTGAATATCACGACTTTTCAACACTCCAAGGGTCTCATGACCACAGGCTTACAATCATATACAGGTCGAGATATTAAATACAAGTTATTTACTTTTTTACCCTTAGTAAGTATACATTATATTAATATCTAGAATTGGAAGGTAGTTATTTAATTAACTCTCTTAAAATTAAGAGTTAAAAAAAATATCGTCTCGCTCATATATCCTTGAAAGGGTAGGCAGAGGTACAAAACTAAGACTAAAAAAATCTGCATAAGTATTTGTTAAGTATGTAGGTACCTACATAATATATTCCCATTCACCATTATAAACCATTATAAATATAAGCCGATAGAATCCGAAAATTATTATAATTAGAATTATTGTCTGTCTATATGGTTGTACCACCATTATGAAAAAAAATTACTAAATGAAATTTGAAGTGATTTTCACAGCTTTATTGCTAGAATTACAATTTAAAAACTGGCTCATGTTTTATCTCAATAGACTGCTTAGAACGGAAAATATTATCAATGATCAACAAATAATATTTTATCATGTTTAGCAACTCTTGATTATATATATGTCAAATTAATCAAAGAAAAAATTATTTTAAGATTACTTTCAGTAAAGAAACAAAAATGCATTGGCCTTAGAAACAAATATTATTCAATTTCACAAAAGACAAACAAGATAATCACTTGGTAGCACTGACCTATTTAAAAAAATGAAAAATTAACAAATACTAATTAATTGTATAATATATTAGTACACTAATATGTTATACAATAAATACTGGACTTTACATGAATTATATAATACCAAATTAAGCAAATTATTTGCTAATTGCTAGTGATATGGGAGTTAGCCAAGAACACTAATATATATTAATACATATGAATGCTGAAATAAATATTTTAAATGAAAATTAAAAGTATTTGTGAAAAAACATTCTTATGAGGTTTATAAATTTCCATATTTTCCGGGAATTAATAAGTAAAAAAAAAATTCTAGAATTGCACCATGCATATTGCATTATTATGGATTTCTGCTGTCGAAAAACATTTTACAGTTAATTTTTTTGAGATAGTTATGCAATAAACCACGAAAACAACTATATAAGTTATCAAAATAGTTATTACAAACATGTTTTCAATACATGATGCCTCAGAATCAATATTAATTTAATTTTAAATACATATTAAGAAAAGAGGAAAAACGATAAATATTTTATCCCTTAAAATACATTTACATAATTAAGCAAAATGTGATGTCTTTAAGATGCAAAATGTGATATTTTTAAGATGCAATTTTATACTCTTCTAACTAAACTCAATACTCAAAACTACTTCAAAGTAACATTCCACAATGCATGTTTTTAATAAAATACCAGAGGGCTTTTAATAAACTACCCACTCTTATTCGCAACATCACTGAATTGCTGATTTTTAAACATGCTTTAACAGCTCACAAATCTCAAACAAAAGTTGTATCATGATCTGAATGAATATTTTAATGATACGACTTAATTTGCCTATTGTAATTTTAATCCCTTACTTTAAAATAAATTTAATGACAATTTTGTCAATCCTAAAATTTATGCGCCTACTTCTACAGTTCAAAACAAATAAATGTATTCTAGCTATCATGGTGACAATATACATTGTTTTGTTATCTATAAATGTGAAAATCCTGTATGTATGTTTGTGTAATAAACAAAATTAATGTATAATTAAAAATAGTCATTTAAAATGTGAAGTAAGACTTGTATATTATTTCTTGAATCTTGTTAAAGCAAGGTCAGTTTAAAAGATAAAGCAGATAACTGTCCTTCATACAAGCTTCCAATGTTTCATACTTTTAAATTTCTACCATATTCCCAAAAAAATCTTAATACAATGTTTCTAATTTGTCATAAATTGTAGAATCTTACACTGCCACCGTTTCCCGCTATGTGGGTGGGGTGATGGAAAATTGTATACATTTTCATCACACAGAGATGCAGTAGCAGTGTGTTATACTGTGCAGTTTAAATATACAAATCACTACAAAGTTTAAATAAATCTGCATCACCTCACAACGGAGCAGTGTCCGGTGAGGTGTGAGATTCGCCTAAGTGTGGACCCCCATACAGTCTCCTGTGG
This sequence comes from Caria ino melicerta, assembly GCA_018237365.1. Lineage (NCBI taxonomy): Eukaryota > Metazoa > Arthropoda > Insecta > Lepidoptera > Riodinidae > Caria > Caria ino. The sequence goes on from DVZN01001008.1 coordinate 6,922, forward strand.
ATCACACCCTGAGGGTCACATACATTGGGAATTACTATTTTATACAAATAATTATTTTGCCTATTTGTTTACTGCTTCTGATGGTTTGGTCTCTTTGTAAGTACAAGTAGTGTATTCAAATATTTTTATAGTAGCAAAAGAAGATTATACTGTTTTTTTCCTATTACCATAATTGTCATAATGTGCCCATTTTAACAAATATAGACTAATTAACTGGTAATTTAGAAGTCCCTAATAACTGAATCATACAACTGCAATTTGAATATTTTGCTTTGGAATGTAAATTATTTTATATTTTTAAAATTAAACAATGTGTAGGCACATTTTGTGTTTTATAGATTGCAAAAGATTAGGTACAAAAATAAATCATTGTAACTCAAAATTAAGGCAAATTTAGTCATAAATTCATTAATTAAACAATGTGTAATTAAATATAAATACTTTTATCCTGTTATAAAGTTTACCAAATTTTATTATAGTATTACAAATAAAGAGTCTTGGTGTCTAATGGTTAGTGCTTTGGACTTAAATTTTGGTAGTCCAAGTTCAAACCCTGCCTTATACTGTTTTCTAACTTAAGCATTCTTTTATGAGTTTTACTAACTTAAGCACATTTTCTGAGTGCTCTTATGGTGAAAGAAAATATCATGAGAAAGTCTGGATTTGTGTATGGACCTATACCTGATTTAGGATTTGACCTGATTTCACTTTGCAGAGTTGCAGGGGTCAGATGACCCGGTTAAATATTGTTACCTCAATATTGAACAGCGATAAGGCTGGGACAAAGAATATTACAAATATCATAATACAGTAGGTATATAGAGATACATAATGATTATTACATATATACAATATTTAGTACATTATAGTTTTGTATTAAATATTAAAACTTTGTTGCTCACATTATGTTAACAAACTCTTTATTGCCTCACAATTAAATCTGTATTAAATGTTAAACCAATAAAATTATGTATGTATGGATAGTAATGACACATACCATTTAGCCAAAATTATATTTTTTAAGAGATACTGACTTTTCAAGAGGTCATAATAAAGAAAGCATATTATATTAATTTATATAAAAAATCTGTTGCATAAATTAAAATTGATAAATTTTGAGTCTTGCTTCCTTTAAATTAAGATACACACAATGCGTGAAATATAGAGGATGTAAAACAATTAATAGAGAAACAACTGAAACAGATTAAAATAAAATTCTTAAAAATATATAAAATGATGTATATGTTTCAGAGAAATCACATTTAAAATGAATTTGAATTAAAATTATACATAGATACTCATATAAATAATTCAAAAAATCTTACAAAAAGGCCAAAAACTTCAAACTGGTCAAAATAAGACACAATAATTTAATTTATATTGATAAACATATTATAACACTGACATTTACTTTTGCCAGGTTTCTAATACACCATGCAAAAGTAAATAAAACATGTATTAGAATATGAAAATCTTTATGTACTGATTCTGACTTTAAAATGTACTATATTGCATTGTCTATGAGGAAATCTTATGCTGTTTATAGAATCAAGTTTAGGGATTAAACTTGTACCTTGTTATTATTCAACATAGCCAAGAGCAACGCTCTAACCGTCACAAAGTATTAATAAATTTGTATGTTTGTAAAAACATATTCACATCATAAAATTTTTAGTCATTCCAAACAGGATACAAGATGAATCTTGTAAAAATATTATAACATTTTTTTTATGTATATATGAGGAAATGTAAATAGTTTTTTTAAATGTAAATATAGCAGAACGAGAGCAAAATAATCACCTTTTAAAAATTATCACACTGGAATAATCTATAAAATAATTTGGAGCTGTTAATGAAACCATACTGAACTTTTGTTTTACATTTCATAGTAACACTTTTGAGATTTCAATTATTAACACTCACTAATGTTTGACTCTTGCAAATCAATGAACTCACAAATTAGGATTTATTCAAGCACAGCAAGACACTATTGCCACCACGGATATTTTAGTACATCTTTCATTCCGTTCTTTGGAATTTCTGCCATCTGACATTTTAATCTTGATGTTTGCTTAACTTATGATTTAGATAATTGAGCTTATATTAACCAAATCCATGTGACTATTATCTAGGCCGCAAAAACGTTAAATAGGACACATGCCACTATTACATAAGCACTATATAACTTATGACAGAAAATTGGAGAACAATATATAAGACTTCTCAGTATACTACATCATGATTAGTTATATTGCTAAACCAATTTTTTAAATGTAGTTTTTATGTTGAACATAGCAATAAATGGCATAGAAATCACAATTACGCATAAACCAATATCTATATCTATCATAAAATATACATAAACTTTTTTAGGCTAAAGATAAGATACCACGAAATGCTGATAGCTCTTTGACTAAGTTCTTATAGTTTCATTCAAATGAGTTGTAATTAGGATTTTTTGCTATTTAGAAATTACCACTTTTACAAATGTAAAATCCATTAATTACAGAATCACACCTACAAGTGTGTAAATAAGACACATCGGTACTTTACCATTTCATAGGGTTATGATTAAGGTTTGGAATTGTAAGTTCAGAATGAGGTCAAATTTACTGAGGAAACTTACTTTTTTTAACTTCAACATTCCACATTTAATAAAGATGAGCATCAAAAGTCACTTCCCCAATAATTTACAACTAAAAATATATTGAATTTATTACAAGATTCCAGATATGTTTTAAAGTAAAAATACTTAATAACCAATCTTAAAGTAATAATGTGTCCAATAACTAAAGTTACCCCAGTGAATATGACTATATGTCACCTATTATGTAAAAATGCTATCATATTCTTGCTTATAATAATAATTGATAGAATTCTTATTCACTTGCCCAGTTTATACGAAGAAACAGTAATAACAGGAGAAAATATACAACAAATATTATCAAATTTAAACACTTTCTTATAATCGACTACATCATAGACAAACCATACTAAGCAAGTCATAATGGCAAAATGTTAATGTGAAATTCCATAATTCACCCCACCTGTGTTAAGGCCGGTGTTTTCAGACACACCAGCTTGAGGAGGCGGCGGCATTGCAATTGGAGGCGCTTGTTCACCACCAGGACGACCTTCTCCTCCCGGCTGCATTGTAACTGGCTGAACTCCATCCGAATCGTCACGTTCTAAGGTGTGATAGTCACCAGATTCTTCTGGTGGGCGAGGCTTACATTTGCCACAGCAGCAGTTACAACAGCAACATAAACAGCAGCAGAAGTAACATCCAGTTAGTATACCGCAAACAATAAAAAGAGCTTTACACCAAGTGCTAGTAACGACAAAGTAGGCGTTGACGTTTTCTTCGCCGAATTGTTCTGCTATGTATAAACCTAATGAGCCGTAATTATCATAAATATTTCGTTTTGTAGCGTCACTAAGGATAGTGTGAGCACGATTTACTTCCTTGAACTTATCTGCGGCTTCAGGATTATTAGGATTCTTATCTGGGTGATACTTTAACGCCAATTTTCGGTAGCTTTTCTTGACATCATCCGCAGTAGCGGTTTTGGGTACTTGTAATATTTGATAAAGGCTATCACCTGCTGTCGATAATTTTCTCTTATCCATCTCTTAAAACTTTAATTTTCTTAACAATTGTTATGTTAATTTTTAATACGAAGTAAATAATTAAAACACGAAATAAAACGAACTCGAATTATCGTCTCCCAAATTTATAATACACAGATAAAAAATTTGACTTTTACAATTTGCAGCTAGTACCAGTACCACAAACTACAAACTTACTGCACCGGCACCGCAGTAGTCATGGACATTGGACAGTAAATAAAAAAAACATCGATTACCTAACGATTTTATGAATCATTCGGTAGGTATTTTAGATCATAAATAAGTAGGTACGTATACATTGAATTAGAGTTTTTTAATTAATTGCCATTCTTTTTATTCACTCTAATTAAGCACGAGGAAAATTTACTAAAAAATAAATACTGAGTATAACACATTAAATTAATCAAATACATAGTACGTTTAATAAATCTATATATAAAATAAGGAATTGCTGTTCGTTAGTCTCACTAAAACTCGAGAACGGCTGAACGGATTTATCTTATCTTAGTCTTGAAATGT
>DVZN01001009.1:0-11063 GCA_018237365.1 Caria ino melicerta
CACCAAACATTTGTTTTTATACATCAGCATTTGAGAATTTTATTAAATTCATAATACCATAATTTTAAATAACATCAAATAAACTTATATAAATAAATAATAAAATGCAATAATCCAATCCTAAAAAATATTTACGTCCATTCTTCAATTTAAATTGAGAAGCGATTTAAGGTAAATTCTTTCAAAAATTTTTTTTTTCAAATCAGAAAATAAATGTTGGGCTTCCATAATAGGACAAAACCCTCTTAGATGATAATTGGCTACAAAACATGATTAGTGTAGTTTCAAAATTCACTAAATGATTTTTGGCAAACTATAACTAGCTTTAAAACTATATAAAGGTCAAGAATAAAGGAAAAGAAGTCACTAGTATAAAAGTTAATTGTATTAAAGCTATTAATAAAAGTAATTTAAATAAAATACCAAGGATTACGAAAAAAAATAAGGCTTTTATTTTAGTGGGTTTTGATGTGCACATTTAATTTTAGCGGCTTTTGCAACTGACATGTTCTATTATAGCAGGTTATGATTCAAACAATTAAAAACACATGGATGGCATTATCCAGTTAGTTAGTTAGAAACTTACATCAGTATAGTTTTTAATTTCAACTGCTTCTAGGTTAGAAAAACTCAATAGTTATCAAAATATTCTTTCTCAAGCTCGTATGTAAATATATTTTCTTCTTCTTTATTTATACTAGCCATTGCCCACGGCTTCGTACACAATTCTATTTATATAACTAACTCTTCTTGTTTTCATCTGACTCAACTTCACTCTTCTCCACCCCACCCCATGCAACCCCAACAACCTCACACAACCCCAATCTCCACCTCTTTTTTAACTCTCCCTGCCCCTCTCGCCACTCCGCAACCACCCTACCGATCACCACCAGTCCTCTCTCCCATGGGAATCCCTAAATTAAATGGTTTAAAAAGCCTATATGACTTCAGAACCTTTAAAAAAGTATTTACTTACTCCTAAAAGTTTGGCAATGCAATTGTGAAGTACTTGCTTGGTTTTTATTTATTTGTTCAAATTTTTTTGTGAAAATTATTAGAAATCCAAGATAGGACTTTAGTTTTAGCGGATTTTGAAACATGCCATGCTCATTTTAAAGAGTTTTGCAACAAAAGGTAAATTTCGATGTCAATTTGTGCGGAATTTAATGGTTTCTGGTCTAAATTCAATATATAACCTAAACTTATTTTTCACCTGAAACCATTTTAGCAGCTTTTGAAACTATACGACTCACATCTGACAACTGCTTTTTGAAACAAATAAATTTAAAGTGAGTATGATTCAAAACAAAAGAAAAACAAGTCAATAACAAATAAACAATTAATTAATAGTTAGGTACACCTTAGCTCATTATTTAAGAATGCATCTTTTTATGCAAGGCATGTCCCTTGGAAATTGTCCCTTGTCCTAGGAAATTTCATTCCAATAGGAATTGATAGGAATGATGATCCCGAATGATTTTTAGTCCCAAAAATTTTGGGAGTAAATTTTGCCTGTCCCCCAATTATTGGGAGTAAAAATTGTACTACTATTACTATACAACATTTGATAAAAATCGGTTTAGATTTTGTGTGAAACGGTATAGTCAAACAGATTAAAAAATTAACTATTATTTTGGGTTTGCTATCCTTTATACAATACAAAACAATCATTGTTTTTAGAAAATATTTCATGTAGAGACTTGGATGAGTTACTGTTTTATTAATATGTACATATACATTACAACTTTGTTTAATCAAGCAGTGACAGTAAGCAATACATCAAATGTATTTTTCACTATACTAGTTTTAGCAAACAACATCCATCTTATGCATTCACTCCAAAATACTATATTGTTAGAACAGTGCCTACATTTATCTTTAGTTCAAGTGAATAGACACTTGCTCTAATAAATATAGTATTTATTTTTAAAGTGAATAAAATGAATAAAAAAAGTGAAAATATGTATTCAACTTAGCCTCATCCCGTTTTGTCAAAAGATATATGATATAGAAACGGGCTTGGCTACATAGTCTAGGGGATTTTTACAAGAGCACCAGTTTTTACACAGAATGATCGCCATCTGACCTTTGCAAACCAGAAATTAAACCAGGCCCAATCCTAGATTAGACTATATAAAATGTAGAACCTAAAACCTGTTAAATAAGTCATTTAATTTAAATGAACACTGATGCGTAAAATTTACTGCCTAAGAACTGGCATATCAATATCAATAAATATCATAAAAAAATATCAATGTCACTTGTTTTCAATCCAAGTACTTGAACTTGAACCCTGGTTAATAACAAAGCCCTTGCAAATCTAATACGTTTATATTGATGAAAATTATATAAAAGAACTATAGAAGTAATGAATAATACTGCTGACTGATTAAATTCTACAGTTTATAATCCTACAAATCATCTAATTTACACAAATTTGTGTATTTTATATGCATATCGTGTTTTTCATTTCCTGCAAGTGGACAGGATGTATCGGAGATTTCATCAATTAAAATAGACTCACCAACTGTCAGCTTAGGAGATTTCAAGGGAATCCACATTTTGGATGCTTTCTCAACCAACAAGCGAATTAAATTATAGTGTTATCCATTTTATTCACAAAATTTGTCAATATTGAAATTATCATCAAAACCGATTGTAGTTTACACTTTACACAATTCACACAATAAAATATTTAGTTTTGTCAAGTTGACATTTGTGATATTGGTTTGACATAAAGGAGATAGGACAGTCAAAAGTCAACATTAAAAAGACTATAGTGTTGGTGTTTTTCGCATAGATCAGGGCTCACCAAATGGCGGCCCGTGGTCTGCATCCGGACCGCCATCTAAATCGTGCAGACCTTATGTTAACAATTCGAAATATTTAAAATACATAAGTAGGTATAACTTGATACAATAATTTGTTCATTTTTCTCTCGTTTTGTCTTCGCGCATTAATATTTTTTGTTTAACAAAATGAGATTCCGTACCCATTCATTTCATTTGTTCATTTTTGTTGTACATATACATATAATATGTATAAATAGTACATTTCAAGCGTTTCAATTATCAAGCCTGATGGAAGTGTAATGAGGTGAAATACAATGGAATTTTTCCTTCGAGGCCGCGAGAGTTATTTGTTTTAATAGTATGTATAATTTTACAGCTTTCGTTTTTGGAGGAGCAAAGTCTAGGATGGTCTGTATGCTTGCGGTGCTTGTGGAAGCTTAGTGCCCTCTGCGCTAGATATGGCCTGGAACTCAAAACAAAAAAAGACACACAAGTACGAGCAAATATTTTATCACGATATTGCAGTTATTTTATTTAGATCCTAGTAACATCGTCGTTTATGACTTCCAACGCTTTTTAGTCGGACCTCGGTTCCCAGGCAGCAAACCTTGGAAAAGGGGAGATCTTTCCAACCAGGCCCTTATTATATCCCGTACTTGTTTATAAAAGTCCGCATTAATTGGAGATACATCTTTCATAGCTACTAGTTTATCTTACAAGTGCTGATATAAGTTTTGGCAGGATATGGGCGGGATCCCAAAAAAAGATGGCTACCTATTTTTTTTTGGTGGTATAATTACACAAGACTTCTGTTCCAATCATTCACTACTGAATTTCATATAAATACCGTATAAAATTAGTCAATATTAGTGGCGTTTTGTATAATTTTATTCAGTGTATAATTATTAATGAAGGAATTAGTTTACCGTGTGGTTTCCTCATGCCTCCGAATCTCACTTGCTAAGCTTAGGCAAGACTTGGCGCCACTTTATCTAAGACCATGAGATGACTGAATCTAATGAATTATGACTATTGAGAATAATTAAAGTCTGATTTTACATAATGCGATAATAATTTAATACAAATAAATATTAAACTTGACAAATTACAGATGCCAATGCTCATGCGAAAATTAAAAAAAAATGTTTTTGTCAGTTTCACAATTGAAAATGACAATGTCAATTGACAACTGACTTCTACATTGTTTACATTTTTTAATTTTTATGATGAGAATTTTTACCCAAGTTCTAAATAATTTGAAACGTGTTTAAAATTAATTATAATCACAATATCCAAATATTACGACCAACCACAAATTTAATAATTAGAAATCGACCATTACGATTAAGTTTACTTACATTTTTGTTATTAATTATTATAATAGTTTACGATTCATATCAGAGGGTGGTTCACATTTCTAGATAATAAATAAGCAATTTAATTGAATTAATTATTATGATAGAACTACATTTTTGTTCTTTTAATCATCATAAACTAATAAGTGAAATAGAGAAACGTCCATGTTTATGGAATTTAGCTGAGAAATCATATAGTGACAAAAGTTTAAAACAAAAAGAATGGCTAGAAGTTGCAGAAAATTATTTTCAAGAGGATTGGACCAATTTAAGATATGAAGAAAAACAAGAAAAGGGTAAGTTTATCTTCACATTCATCAAAGGTTGCATGATGGTCAGGGCTCCTTTACAGACTAGATATTTTGCTTACCTTCCAAGCAGACATTAGTTACTTTCACACCACTTACTTGTCAATACCACTAGAATCCATAACTAGATGGTAGATTTGCAATACCTCTCACAAACTTATGTAACCAACTTACTTATTCCTGCCATCATAATGTCAGTGCTTTCCATTGCGTTCTGGTTTGGAGTGTAGTGTAACTCAGTAAAGTTTTTGTTGTATGAGGCTTAACATTCTAGCCTCAGTTTGGCAACACACCATTTACTCCTTTGTTGTTTACACAGTGAGTATATCCTACCATCAGGAAATCTGTCTGTCCAGTATTAATTATTATGTTCAAAAAACTAACATACAGAAGATAGAATCATAACATACAGGAGAAATGCATCATGATAGTTTAAATATCAGAATACACAATAATAATACTATGTATTCATTTTAATTAAGAAGAAAGTCTTTAATATTTAGAAAAACTAGCACTTAAGTTACATTTGCAAAAAATGTTTGTAACTAATGGTAAACTAAGCTAAACAGATAAATATACAAAAATATTTTTTTTAATTAGTAAAAACTATAAAATTATTTTATATTTTTTAACTAGTATCAAAATAGAACAGAGTAATGTTAGATAGTATAAGTATGTGAGCCAAAATTATTATTTTTTTTTCTCATTTCAGTTGAATTTTTAGTAAAAAAGTGGAAATCAATCAGGGATTATTATATTCGAGAAAAGAAAAAAATCCACGAAGAAAGAAATAGTAGTGTTGTAAAAAGCAAGAAGAAAAATCCTTATTTCGAGTTACTAAATTTCTTAGATAATGTCACAAAGCAGCCTCATAGTAGTTTTCCCAATGTGACTTCAGAGCATACCGAGGATAATTATGCTACTGGCACCAATGAAAAAATTGACACTGATTATGAAAGTGATAATACAAACTCTTTAATTCATCAATATTCTGATCAAACTCGAGTTATAGAGTCCCAAGCATCTACTTCAGAGCAGGAATTTAACACATCAGAATCTCAGACGTCACAACCTAAAAAGAAAATGAAAATGACACCTTTTCAAGAATGTCTTCTGAAAAAATTTGATGTTAAAAATGATGATGATCCTAATCGTCATTTTCTACTATCCCTTGTTCCGGAAATGTCAAAGATGACTGAAAGACAAAATTTTCAATTTCGTATGGGAATTATGAAAGTGTTAAATGAAGTGAAATATCAATTGCCTGACAACTTTCCCAATTGTACAAGTTGTTTATCCCATACATCAGAGTCTAATTGCTGTAGTACATCAATTGTAAATGATAGAAAGTACCCATCACAATCCTATGATTCTGAAAATGAGTGAATAATGTTCAATGATTTTTGACATTTTGTTAAATTTTATATAGTAGCTTGAGAAAGTGAATTCAAGCTATTTTTTACATGATTGTAGAAGCAAAGCTGGAAGGTCTTATAGATGGAGTATGCTCTTTATGCCATACTAGCGACCTGCCTTGGCTTTGCATGGGTGGAAAACTGATACCAAAATATACTATGGAATGTCTCTCACAGATATCACAGAATCCTCGAAAATTATCTGTGTTGCTCTATTATATTATGCATGTATTATACATATAAACCTTCCTCTTGAATCACTCTATCTATTAAAAAACACAACATGAAAATCCATTGTGTAGTTTTAAAGATCTAAGCGTACATAGGGACAGACAGACACAAAGTAACTTTACTACATAATATATAGTGATATTGTAAACTAATCTTTAAGGGCAGAAAACATCTTTTTATCTAGATATGTAAAGAATTGAATGAATATTTTTCTGCCATACAAAAATGATAGATTTAGATGAAATGGTTCATTATAGCCAGGAAAAACACACTATCTGTAAGGTTTCTTTGGAATAATTTAATTTAGCAGTTGAAATTGGTAGAGTATAAATAAATTAAAGGGAATTAACTAATGCACTGATTTTATATTAGTGTTAAAATCAACACTAACATGTTCATATTTTATTTATTTATTTTTCATAGTGACATGAGATAATGTGGCATGAGACATGTGTGAACTTTAAAATAGGTTTTTGCCTATATTTTCATCAATCATCCTATATTTTCATTAAATAACAAAATTTATTATGAAGACCTTTTGTCATCCATACATATAATAAACAGTAAAAAATCTAAGTCTGTCCATGAAACATTTTTTAAAAACAATGACTGCAATGTATTGTATACACTATAAAAGATACAGAAATGATAGTGAATAAAATTCTTGTCTGTGTATGTTTGTTCGCATTTCACGTAAAAACTACTGAAAGGATTTTTGTCCAAATGTTGTATGGGAGTAGCTTATAGTTCGGATCAACGTTTAGGATTCCTTTTAATGCCGAAAAATCTTTTGTTTCCAACCCCAACTGCAAAAAAAGCCACATTCAGTAATAGCTCGTTTAAGCTGGCCTGTCATGTACAGGAAACTAGTACTAGGCTAGGCCAGATTAAACTGGAACTGTAATCACTTTAACATAATATGTACCTACAAAGTTGTGAGCAACAACTAGCAGATAATAACTGAGACCCCTATAAATACGAATAATCGAATCCAATCTCCTTATATTTGAGGTTAAAGTATAAAGGTAAAGGTGAATGTCCTTTGGTACTTACCTGTACCAAAGGACATTCATACATACATCGTTTGCACAGAAATTTACAGAATGATGCTCAAGCTTCAGTTGTACGCGACAAGTTTTTTTTTATAACATTGGAAGGCAAACAAGCAGAATGAATTTCTGACGGTAAGAAATTCACGCCGCTTATAGACACCAAAGGTGGTAATGGTGCGTTGCCAACCTGAGGCCGGAGTTTATCCGTAGTTTATTTTTTGCAACCAAGATCAAGTTGCGTCCAAGTGACCTCTTGATATCGGCGTCTTATCCATCCCATTGTTTTTATAACTAAGCTGATACACCAGAAATCTGCGACTCACCTAATATTAAGTGAAAATGAGCTCAAAGTTGGAAGTATACTGATAGTGCGTGCGTGAGTGTGTCAGTAAACCTCATCATTTTTGAACGGCTTGACCGATCGAAACAAAATTGATGTCATTCTTTAGGATTTCTATAAACTTATATTTTCATCACAATTCAAGTTGATTCACATCAAAGGGCGTAGGTTTATTCATAAATTTTGTATTTAGTGTAAATACAGAAGTGAAGTAGCAAAAATTGGTTTTATTTTGGTCAGTGAACATGGAGAAATGAAGAATAAGTGAAGAAATGAGTGCATCGTGCTTTTTCTTGTTGCTATCAAAACTTCATCGAAAAGCTCAGGGAAGCTTGCCACCACGTTGCGTAGGAACAAGACATGACCTATTGTGATGATAGACATGACGATACCAGACACCAGGACTATGATATTATGAAGAATATCAAGAATAATATAAGGAAAGTAGACTTGGCTAACTTAAAATTACAGAATGAAACGGCAGATTGTATGGACTGAGATCTTTGCTTTTCTCTGAAAGATATAATAAAAAAAACTTACTTAAACGTCAATGCAATGGACGTGACAGTGACATCTTGGGACGAATTGGTAGGGATGAGTAAACAAAAAATATATCGATACGTACGAATCGATATTTTTTGAAGAAGGTATATTATACGACTAAAAATATAGATTTTTTATTTAAAATGTGTGTTTGACTATGAAATTGTCAAAATACCTGAACTAAAAGCTTTATCAATAAATTAATAATGACGGTAATTCTGCTGCACGTTTTCTAAACTAATTTTAAGTTATTGCTATTTTCTTTTAACCATGTAGCAATAAAAAGAGACGGGACATATTGAGCACTGTTAAATTACTAAACAATAACAAACCTGCAAAGCTGTTAAAACGTTGTATTCTGAGCTGTAAACTAAACGTTAATACAATTTTAAGAGCATACTAATTAATTGTCTTTTTCTCTTTCTGTGAGTTGTAGGTAGGTAGTAATAACTTAAAAACAAAAATTTAATTTGTTTAGATATAGTAGAATCAGCGCCAATGTCATTTAATGTTATATATTTTTTTATTTTACATATTTCATTTTTTAGTACCTATTTATATAACTTAAATAGGTACTAAAAATATAAATATTTTTTTTGATGAAATCACGTACAAGTTTTTTTTAGTTAAACCAGTAGGTACTCATCTAACAAAAATCACATTAAATATTAAAAATTGATATTGAATGTCTATAATTTGAGATTAAAATATCGGTTGTTTAATGCATCGATTATTTATCATAAATAGTACCTATCGAAATATTAATTGAAACATATGTTTTATAATTTACATACTCTGTGATATATTTGCCTTTGCGTGATGGTTCTCCTACCCTTTAAATTGGCAATTGATTATTGATAAAAATAAGATATTTTTTATTTTATTTGTTATCCTACAAATCTACAATTTATGTTGTATTTTATTTTTGCAGTAGTGCTTGTACTCTGATGTGATTATTAAAACGTTTAATGTAGTAAATATTTTTATGCTCTCTGTGATTAGTTTATAAAATAATTGTAACAAACAATAAAAATCTAATTTATACTTCGTTTAAACGACTGGTATTTTGTTTTGTTTAGGATATTTGTTTTTTTTTTGCAGTATGCACATTTTCTAGAATTAAATAGTTTACGATTGTGAGCTGTGACTGTTACACACACAAAATACCGAATGCAAGTACTACGGGTTATCTGAAGATTTTTTTTTGCGAAAAGACGAGTGTTACAGAAATGTCTGATAATTTTATTCCATTGAATCAAAGCACTCCCGTGCAGGATAGATGGCAAGGAAGGAATCAGCAGCGAAATTCCCAAGGCAACTGGCAGCAGAGACGCAATAACAGACGTAGTTACAATCAAAATAATCATAATCGATGGGGCAATAACTCGCATAGGAGTAATAATAGTTACGGTGTAAGCTATTTAATCATATTGTGTAAGCATAATTGAGGAGGATCTCACACTGCCACCTCTTCCTGCTGTGGTAAACGAGGTGCTGGAAACTTCATTTTCACTGCACGAAGACACGGTGTCTGTATGTTATATTGTGTGGTTTTTGTTAACAAATCAAGATTTTTCAGTACAAATTTTAAAACCGCCACACACTGGAGTAGTGTTGGGTGCAGTGTGAGATTCGCCTTAGATAACGTTATAATAGTAATACAAATATCCCTGGACAAGTCACACATATTGATTTAACACCAAAGAAAGTAAATTATTTGCTTGTGTTATGGGTGTTATTCAACCATAAATACCAGAATAAATTTAATAAACACCCAGACCCAGAAATGTGAATCTCTATTTTCATCACACAAATGCCCGCCCTCATCAGTAACAGAACCCAATCCTCACTATTCACTATCAATGTGGTAAGGCAGCTACACTACCACTCACCCAGCAAGATGGTTGACTAAATCTAAGTAAGTGTCAGGTCAAAATTGTATGTGAATGTTCTTTGATTAAAATTTTTACAGGAGTAATTGACTGGCAATCATAATTCAATCTCAAGATGTAAATATTATATAACCTTAGTTTTTCCACATTGTCTGCCACATAATTGAACAAAACATTAAATTAAATCAATTTTCATATATTGATATTTTCTTAACACTTGCATTATATTTAAAACTTTGGGGACTAACCAAAACTAAAAATTATTATATAGACATCTTTAATAGCCAAAGGGGTTTTATATTCAATTCACAAAATCTCATTTACTTATTGGAAAGTATTGAACTTTCAACTCAATAGTAGTTATTTGTAAATAAATGCACATTCAAATTTTATTATAATATTAGAAGGCAAACTAGAGGACAGATCCTCTGACAGTATGAAATTCATGCAGCCCTTAGGCATTCAAGGTGGTAATGGTGCATTAGCAACCTGATACTGGGATGTTAGGCCTCATGCAAAAGTAAGTTTACTGGCTATCTTGCCCTCCAAACTGGAAGAAGTCAATGGTGAATACTGACATTATAGCGGCAGCAATAAGCCTAATCTTAGCTAACCTAACTAGTAACCAATCTGAGCAAGAAGCTGCGAAACTTGACCACCTAGTCACAGATCAGTGCTAGTGACAGTAATCTATATTTTCTTTTGTCGGCACTTGGTGTAATTCCATTGTATATTATATTTAGCAAAACTCACTCTTGTACTTTTCCACAAAACAAGTTTTAATAATAATATTATAAGCCAACCCGTTTCGCTTTTCACAGCATCTTCAGGGCTATATTCTATACATTTATTATTAATAAAACATTTTTTAATTACAAATAGTTGTTGTTTGTTACCATCTGATAAAAACAACTATTCATAATTAAAAAATGATTTTCTAAATATAATATACTAGTGAAAGTAAGCCTATGTTGGCCTCTAACGAGCTTCCTAACAGCAAGACAGTTGGGATACACTAACACTATATAGACTAACGAGCTTCTTAACAGCAGGACAAAGGAGTCTGGACTCGTAAGGGCTAAAATTTGCATGTTTGGTCTCCATTTCTATCATAATATTTGGTATAATAGTTTTG
>DVZN01001010.1:0-11062 GCA_018237365.1 Caria ino melicerta
TAGATAACGTCCGAACGCCGGCTTAATCTGTATGTTCAATTAATGTCCCTATACATTCTGGGTTTTAAGTTATTTGTACCAATTCTATTTAGATATATGTTGTGTAAAAGTTGTGCACATAATTATTGAACTACAAAACTAATGGCCTTAAAAAATTACAGGACAATCTTTAAAATAGGTGTCAGATTAATAAATGAAAGCTGACTCAGCATAGTGAAATATAGCCAAATTTTCATTTTGTCTTTTATCCCCTGTCCTACGGGAAAACATTGTTATTGAAACGAAAAGTAGCATAAACTTCCCCAGAACTTAGTGTATGCACTTGTAAGCGCGAATTGGGTGACAGAGGTATAGACCGACAGACAAAAATCCTGGAAATCTCAAAATATGTTTTGTTGCTAATTTTAAATGTTACTGGTGAGTGGTGGCAAAGCACCATTATCATTTTATCAAAGGTGTTGACGGTGCTTTGCCACCCTCGTGCAAAAATAAGTTTCACGGCTACCTTATCCTACAAATTGGAACACGTTATGGGCAAGCACAGGGTAAATAGATCTGGATTGCATGTTTTGGGAAGCTTATGTTTAAACTGGTAAACTATATATTTAATCTGGACATAGGATACAAAATTACCCAAGCTGGGTTGTGATTAATACAGAGTAATAAACATCTCAAAATTTCACATATATAATTATAAATGGTATTATATAATATTAATTTGCGCGATGTGATAATTAAAATTAAAAAACGGTTATAAAGAACGAGAACAAATAATTTATTTCAGATACATTTACATCTTTACTTACGCTATAAAATAAGGCGCGATCGGAACGGAACGTTTCCCATTGCCAGGTATACCTATGTAGGCTGTAGACGTATACGCAGGGTGATTTTATTTAAATGTATTATAACCTAATCGCTATTACATTATTACTGATATTAATTTTGTTAACTTGTATCTCCTTGTATCAAGCAAGTTTTTTTAAACATTTCTATTCTCGCAGTCTTATTATATTTAAGTCACTGAATGAGAAGTGTAAGATTATCAAAGCAGTCAGAAATGTGAACAAATAGCGTCACGCCCATATATCCTCGGAAGCGTAGGCAGAGGTACATACCTACTAGTATGCACCCA
Source organism: Caria ino melicerta (assembly GCA_018237365.1). NCBI lineage: Eukaryota > Metazoa > Arthropoda > Insecta > Lepidoptera > Riodinidae > Caria > Caria ino. Next base: position 1,136 of record DVZN01001010.1, read on the forward strand.
TGATTATCTGACGGTATTAGGTCCTATGATGTGACGGGTGGCAAGTCCGTCGCCAATCGGGCACAAATCTAATCCCCGGAAACATTTTGTTTTTCAGAAAAACTGAAAAAATATCATACTCATAACAAGTTGTCCGACCCGGGAATTGAACCCGGGGAATGTTTACAATCTCAGACAATTTAAATTATAAAAGCAAAAGTTAAATGATTTTTTTATATCATGCCGATTATCGATTGAAACTATTTTATGTATTTAAGGCAGTTTATCCTGAATGACGTTTGTAAGTTTGAATTAGACCATAGACTATATACTTATTACTGAAGAATTAGACTACCTATGGAGGTTCATATATTTATTTATTTATTAAATAAATAAATAAATATATTTATTTATAGTTGTTTAATTCAGTATTAGTCATTAAACGTAAGTTAATCGCACACTCCGATTTTATAGGATAGAACAATTACCTTCACTCCAATAAAAATAGCAAGTTTAATTACACACTGTTTTTATCCTACGAACTAGAACTATAGGTATCTATTGACTATTAGTAACAAGCGTTAAATTTAAGGTCATGATTTATGAAATAGCCTCACAAGACTTCTCAAAATGACGTAATAACTGCTAATTCAAGCAAATTGTGAACGCCAGACACTTGTTTACACCATTAGTAATGACTCATCATTCAGTTTAATATAAGAAATAAGAAAATATCGTAACGGTTTCTTCCATACAACTTTGAATGATATTAAGCAGAAAAGATCCAAATTTTTTTATCAAAGCGAGCTAAATACAAGAAAACATCAAAATCGACCAATAAAGTTTTATATTTACGTATACCCACTAACAAAAACCCACATGACATTACGTAATATGCTATGTACAATCATTTTTAGTAAAGTACTGTGGCTAACGATTTTTTTTAACTTTTAAACTAAATTTAATTTGCCTACTCCAAATCTATGATTAACTGAATTTTTTTCTGCTCAATTTGGTCCATTCAGTGTACTTGGAGTGTACAGTGGCCTACGTTAGAAATTCGGACATTATAATGAAAATAGCAATTCATTTTGGTCGAAATTTTTTTGCTAAACGTGGGATCACACATTCGACTGTTACGTAGCGATTAACATGAAAATCGCGTCGCGACAAACGCAAGTGTGAACGAACGCCAAGTGCGCCCAAAACGTTCCGTTCCGCCCGTCACTGTTACCTTAGACAGATTAACAGTCAACAATAATAAACTGTTAGAGGTATAAGTGATAAATATCAGTAACACATCGTACAAAACCCACTAGCAGTCGACATTTGTAAAGACTCTGAAAGTTTAGCTTCACCAGATATACATATATCACAATAATTCAGTAAATACATTTCTTTGTATAATTTTCATTATAATATATAAGGTCAGTGGTAAAAGTTAGATTATAGCTAGAAAGGTACCGTAATTTCAGGGCAAAAACCTAAGATCTTTTAATGTTATAAGACAAAACGACGCTCCTGGTAGTAAAAGATAGTCGCCACATCTACACGTCGAGAGTTTACCGGTGCGTTGCTATTTTATAGCTTATTTCGCAAGTCTACGGGCTACCCGGGTAGCCAGAGACACCTCTGTGTCAAACACAGGCGTAATGACAGCTGGAACCACCACACACCACCAGGATTATGATAAATAATACCATCACCATTCGTTTCTTAGATTTTTGCCATTAAACTTTGGTAAGCCTATATTATAATTTAAAAAATCTTGGGGTTTAACGATTAAAAATCTTAAAATTTTCCACCCACGACGTTAGTGTGAAACGAAGTGCTAATACAAATAATCTATTAAAACTTACATCCCATTCCTGGCTCAGTTCGAAGAAGAAACTACTGCCTTAAACTAAAAAAGAAGTATCAAATTGAATTACATACTTATCTTGATATTTTTGCCTCTTAATGTTTTGAACAAATAAACATTTTTGGTAAACCAACAATTTTATTACAAGCATGCAACTGCTATTGATAGAGCAGATAATATTTACCAAAAACTTCGTTTAAAGTAACCCGATAAGAAAAGTCTTTGACACGTTTGGGTGTCGTAGATAGTTTATGGATTATAAACAAATATATAATATACCAAACACATTTCCTCGCTTCATTCAAATTAAATTATTTAAAGAGTTTAAGGGAAAAATTTATTTCCATAAATAATTTCTAATTAATGAAATAAACATTGCTCTACGTTGTCTAACTTGAGAGATTGGCTATATATTTGCCGTCTCATTAATAATACTGACAAAAATCCACAACATAAATAAAATTATGCTAACTAATACTAGTATATTATAATGGTGTTCTAGAGCTAAACTATGAGTCAAACAATGGGCAAGCTCACGGCCAAATGGAGACATTCGCAGTGTTAAGTTTGTTTTACCTTCCAATAATCTTGTAGCTTTCGTCTATTCATTGAAAATAATCATCATCTTCGCGCGTAACTTAATATATTTATGTAGATACTATAATCTACATATTATCCCATTTTCAAGATGGATCTTACGCGCCCGGTATTTGATTGGCTTTTTGCCTAAAGACAATTTAATTTATAAAAAAATTAAATTGTCTTTAGGCAATTTAAACTAATTTAATTTTCTAGACAATTTAATTTATAAAAAAATTAAATTTGTTTTTAGGCAAAAAGTTCAGAGTGCCACTAATAGGTACGCGAAATTATCTTGCCTCCGATGCGTAGAAGAAAACAAATCTTAACCTCTGTTAAGTAACAGACAGTCGCTGTGGAAGGGAGAAACTGGCACTCAATTACCTATTGTTTAAAAAATATAACTGAAAAAAGCCTTTAACTTGCTAGTTCCACGAACCCGTGAACTGGTTGAACCTTCTAGGAAATCATCTAGAGAATAACGATCGCACCAAACTAGATGACCCGGACCTGGAAAGCCAGACCACGGATCCAGCTCTTGGAACTAATCCAGCCTTCAGCTATCCTTCCAAGGGATAGTGTATGTGTGATTTCCGCAAAGTAACGCCTGACTCATTAAAATATCTTAAAAAATATAACTTTATTTTGTTGTCAAATACCAAAATTGCTATATGATTTTGTTTATAAAGAGTAACACCGCGAATTTTGCCGATAATACGTGCCCAGCACTAATATCCCTTAAATAACAAGAATACTTATTGAAAATATATAAATGTCACTTTCACAATAGCCATGGTTAACATATTTTAAAGCCTAGTGAGATGTCGGTGTTGACGTCGTGGGCCGATTAAACAAAATGAATTCCTAAACTAGCATGTTCTGAACATGTTTGGTGCCTTTGAAAGGGAATTAAAATTTGGTGCTCTTAAATTCGATCTATATTAAACAATATATTCTTACGACTCTAGGACAGACATAACAACAAATTTATAATATAAGCTACAAGATGAATAACATAACAGTAACAATCTAAACATATAAGCGGGACTAGAATCAAGCGAAGACCAAAAATAATATAACCGGTTGGTTGTATCAATATAAATAATTAACATCGTTTAAGGAATTAAAATATAATATGTGAAAAAAGCTGAATGATGAAATGAGTATATGTACTTTTCAAACTTTGAAATTATGTTCTCGAAAATAAGATATCGAACAAGATCCAGCTCTCCTGATTGTAAGACGCACGTGGCCTACACATACCATGGTCGTGTTACATGTGCGTCGTTGCTCTGAGGTGCTAGGGTTAAAAAATATTTCTTTACTAATTTATAATTTAAAAAACTTTATACATTTGAAACTGTAGAATTAATAACGTGCAAATGATAAGATAATGAGCATCTACATATTATGTAACAGAAAAAACAACAGTTTTGATTAAGGCTTATTTGTAGAATAGACCAAATCGCTACCTCAGGCAGGTCGTAAGAGCTACCATCAAGACTTATTAGACATGATTAGGTGCTAGGTTGACGTGTCCCGGTCTGAAGAACAAAATGGCTGATAAACTATTTTAGCACGAAGCCTAAGATCCCGGTCTCAGGTTGGCAGATCTCCATTAACACTAACCATCGTGCGGTGTGGATTTTTAACCATCAAGGAATCCGTATGTTTGTTTTCCAATGTCACAAAACAAAAACAAAAATTACATAAAAGTTTTACTGGAACCTTAAAAGGACCGATATGTGCCCCGGTTTTGATCCAACAAATGTATTTATTTGAAGCAACTCAAGGCGTTTAAAATTATTATATAAGATAAAATCAAGCCTTACGTTAGCAAAACTTCGCTCTAACAAGTCATAATCGTATTTTTTAATTGTGATTACCTAGCATATATCTTTCCTGGTCTTCGCTCGAAGGGCGAAATAACAACATCAAAGTTCTAACAACAGATACCGATACTTCGATGAATGAGATAGTTATATATTATATGGATTAAGTAGTTGTAATGAAAACTGAGTCAACTTCTCTAGTATTACAAGTTTATTCGTCTATTATCCTGCCTGTTTTAAATATCTAAATACTTCTATCAAAAAGTTAGATGAGTCGGTCAAATGTACTTAATTTTCACCATTAATTTCGAAGAAAGCTTTTTTAAATTCCAATAGATGTTACTGTCAAAAATATGGAAAAATATCGAGATGAATTATACTCAGACGTTATCACCTGAACAGATACTCACGTATAATTACACTTTACTGGTTCTTAGGCTTAAAATTATATTTATATGAAAACACAATTTTGGATATAAAGCTAGTGTGGAGGTTATTAAATTTTGTAAGTGCATCAACTGCATGCGTCATCGAAAATATGATCGGCATAAAATACTGTAAGCGGTGAAACTAAATAAATTTGATTGAATACAACTTCAAACGAAAGTTTCGGAACGGAACTTAGAGTTTCCAACAACTTAAATACTACTTATAAAATACCCATACGATTATTGTTGATATTACTACATTAGACAAATAAAGCGCACTTGACATCATTTATTTTTATATGAATAAATAATCACAGAGCTCGAAATGCCCTGCCACTTCATTATATTCTAGCAGCCTGCTGATTCGCTGATATTTCGTAGTCTTAAATTATACATAAATATATCATCAAAAAAACACACTGCAAAAAATATTAATAAAATAATAGATTTAATTTAATTATCAATTCTAAAATTGTCATTTTGGTGTTTTAATATATTGTAAAAATGGGAGTATAAAAAATAAGAAACGACACATCTCGTATGATCGTAATACAAGTGCGGATTACACGTATACTGCAATACTTAAAAATAAATTGTACTTAATATCTTGGGAATCTGTCGTTTTGCGTTTAGGAAACGCTTAAACCGTAATTTCTACCTCATATTCTACGAACTTGTTTAAATACGTTATCAAAATAGCCGATTTTGACAAACAGCCAGCTAAATCACAACTCTAGATAGACATTTGTGTCAAATTGTCCAATAACTGATAACTAACTGATAACAGATACCGGAAAAACTATAAAAGGTCTATAAGTTACTCCAGATGCAGAACCAATGGGACTTATTATTTGTAAAATATACAGATATCAATGTTAACTCAAACTTGAATATATGAATCAAAGTAGCCTATTCAGAAGACTAGCTCTGTAAAGAAAAAACTGGCAAGAAATCTTGCAGTTGCGTTATAAAAATATGTCATAGTAACGAGACAAAGATATTAAACATTAAACATTGACATTAGTAGGTTCTTAAAAAATAATATCGCGGAACTATTACTATTGTTTGTTAATTAATTATACTAAAGATGGTCCAATGGTCCACGGCGAGGGAGGACTTTAGACTAAATACACAATTTTTCTTTTGATTGAATTCAATGGATTTGTTAATTATCACACAACTTAACATTAAAAAAATCGCAATTCAATAAAAAAAAAATATTATAACTATTTAAAGAGTGAAATTAAATAATATTGTTTTACCTTTTAATAAATAAATGATTATAGTGTAAATTCAATAATGGCTGTAAAACATAAAAGACAAAGTATATATTAAAAAATAATTTGACTGAATAAAATCTAGCTAGTGAGAAATAGTAAAACATAATTTAAAAATACTAAAATCCTTTTGTTGTCGTAATATTTAATTTACATTTAATTGGTTGGCAAGTTATGTGTGTCGAAATAATTAATGCATTTACATATTAGTTACATTATTCTACACGTTAAATTACACATAGGAGACACAATGGACGCTTGTATTTATCGCCCAAACCATAAACTCGATACGTGGTCGTTTGCAAAATCAAATCAAAATAAATATTTATAACCTTTAGACACATCCACTACGCTAAATCTTTGCGTAAACCCAATCACCAATGCCAAGTATAAAATAATTTTAGGTAGTCGGTAAAAATGTGTTTCAAATTCATTCAGGAGCCCTATGTCTCAACTTGCAATTCCATTTGATCGAAAAGTATGCCAATACTGTAGGGTAAGTTTTTAGTCCAAAACACATATTGGGCCATATTTTATCGTGTCACGCCGTAAGTACTATCAGCAAATTTGAGTTATGTCCCACCTTGAGGCTCATTTCACAGCAGCACAGCATTCTAATCCTATTAGTTCGAATTAAGCGTAAATAGATGCTTCCATGGCAACGAACTATTTAAATCCAACAATAAATGGCTTTATTAAATTCCTGATATTTTGGACGAATGATTAAAACAACTGAAATGGGGCTAAATCAGTTTTGTCGATAGTATGATACGTCGTATAGTTTAGAATGGTTAGATACACACTATTATAGTATTGTTACGTAGCATAAATATATATTGTCTCTTCAATCCATTCCAAACCTAAAACACGCCACAATATGTGTTTGCCAATACTGAAAGTATTGTTAACTGACAAGGCTGTTAGTACGGGAGTCAGATAAATATTTGGTCGATCATTTCCTCTCAAACGATAATTTGTTAAAAAGCCGCCGCGAACCGTCGGCGGACGTTCAGCTTGGCTTTAAGATAATATTTTAGAAAACGTCTCAATCATTACCGCTTGAGAGAAACTTGGTCAAGTAAATGTCAGTGACTCCCGTGCTATATCCTGAATATAATATGAACGTAAATCCCAAGTGTGTCGGCGTGTGGCGGAGGCGGCGCTCACTGGCGGCGCGCGCGCGGGCGGCTGGTGTCGTACGCGCGGATCACATCTGCTTGAGATACGCTCGCGCCCTCCTCTTGAGAGAAGGCGAACCCATCTGTATCCACACACAAATTTCACGTCATTTAAAAAAATACATTTTTATGCGTCATTTAATTATTTCCAGACTGATGACATAATTTTAAACTATACGTTGATTTTACCCAAACTCAAGATACCAGGAAAGGGATGTAATAAGTTATATATACATTTACCATACGTACTGTAGATATTTGCAATTTCCTTGTCATAATGTATTGTATCGAAGATTCGATAATCATATATATCGAGCCTTTATTAAACAATTGTTCCTTCTGTTTAAGTTAACTATTAGACAAATACCGCATTATTGCTTAGCCACGATATCGTATCCAGTTATTAACCGGCCCAAATACCATCACAATGCATTCAAGTTATTCTTGTATTCTTCAATATGTATGTAGCTAAATTATCCTGTATATACATGAAGATTCCAGTTTCAAATAAAGCTTAAAAAATACGTAATTTCAATGCTTTGCTTACTAGAATATGTGTTACATTAAATACATGTTTTATGATTCTTTATTATTGTATCAACACAGGTTGCAAATTTATCGGCAAATAAAGTTTGGCATAAACTTTTAAACATTCACAGAATTATATTTCGGAATTTAAAAAAAATAAACAGCCAAAAGGAATCTCAAATTACATAATCTAGATTAGATAAGATTAGCTACCACAGAAAAAAATATGTACCCAGTATTGCCCATTTTTAAATTTCTTTATATATTAAAAAAAAACTCTTTCTCAATTGAATATCATAACTAATGTATTTAATATTTCATTGTAAATGCAAGAACGGATCTAAAATGTTGATACTCACCACTCCACATTGGCACTATGTGAAAGACAATATGAGGAGAAAACAAGTGTAGTGACTATGTAAAGTCATTCATCGTGCGAACAGTGTACTAGGATCAAGCCGTAAATGGTTTAGCTGAGTACCTGTCGTAGACTTGCAAACCAATGTTAGTGTGAGCATACGCTGTGCATGTGGTACTCACGCGACAACTCGAGCTCCAAGTTGACACGCGTGGCGGAGCGGCGGCCGAACACACTGCGAACATTCTGCAGCAGCCTCGCAGTCTCCGTGAGGCTGTCACACAGAGTTCGCGGTAACCGAACATTCCCACAGATTCGTCCCACCACGCGAACACAACTTCCCCGGGAATCTCATCCATCATATTGTCCAAATATATCAAATCCTAAAATGCCTTACCCCAAAATATCCGTATACAACACCAAAATATCTTAAAGTCAATCAAACTTAACAGAGTTAGTTAGATCAGATAATTAAGGTATTTTAATAATGAATTCGGATATTGTAGGTTAAGCCATTACGAAATGAACAATATGATATACCCTATTCCCCAAGCTTATTATTTCTGAATACCCCCAATAAAAGTTTTGACGGTGAACTCTATCAATATGGTTTTAAGGCGACATTTGAGAACGTATCCAAATACTCAAAAGCACACAGACACACAAAGCGTGAGGAAGCAGCGAGTTAGCGAAGTAATCATGCAAAGCCATGCGGTACTTACACTGGGCCAGTCGCAAGAGCGCGTGTCTCGTGTCCGCCGCGCTAAGAACAACCAGTTAGTTAGCAAGAAACACCTCATGCTGATATTCACTCAGTTCCGATATCGATCCCACAATTTGAGAATACCACTCCTTTGTATATTGGAAAACATTTCAACTTAAAGCAAAATCCATTGGTTTTATGTAAAGATCTAATTTCGGCTGATTTCCTATACACAATTTGCTTCAAAAAGCAAAAAGTTAAAGTATCCACTAATTTCTTGAATAACACGACGGTATTTTTTTTAATAGAAATATATTTGTCTTTTTTGAAATAATTCTTAGAAACGATTGCGAAAAAGTTAACTCAGACTTGTGCAAAATATAGTTTCATAACATTTGATTTCAATAATAATTATAATTTATTTTAAAAAGAAACAATTAAATACAAAATATGAAAAATATTGTGTAAACTATTTATTTTCAACTTTATTATGAGTGTCACTCGTTAGAAAATAATAATACCGTTTTCATATTTAATTAACGGCATATGTTTGAAGCATTTTAAGTGAGCTTTTAACTGTATCAAAAATCAGCAAAATTTGTTTAAATACATGACATTTAGTAATTTCATAATTTTATCAGGTATATTGTATATCAGGATGTAATCACAAATACAAGTTAATCATAGAATAGCGTGGAATATATTAATACTCTGCTAAATTTGTAATAAAACCGGCAAAGAATAGATTCGAGGCTTCAATGATAATAAATTTAAGATACACTTACTTCATGAATTTTTCTCTTGAGTGTCAGATGTTTTCCATAATAACTAAGTAGAAATGTTTTCCAGTATGTATACAAGATAATAATAGACAATACAAGACAAATACGAAATAACATCATAAAATTCAACACTTTATTAAAGACAGACTGCTTCACAAACACAATAAATAATATCTTCTTAATTTTAATCGTATAATTATTGTTTTACAGACATTTAATTTAGGAAAATTTTAAACATATCAACTGTTTATAAATACATTTTATACAAAATTTCATAAATATGAAAATAAAAACAAAATAAATAAAATAAAGAAATTAACGATACATTGTCACAATTAACATAGGGCCAAAAGTGTGCTGCGGTAGGTGACTTCGGAGACGTGATATAGTAAAAAGCACAACATAAACCGTACAATTGTAAT
>DVZN01001011.1:0-11057 GCA_018237365.1 Caria ino melicerta
GCCGCGCACCGCCTGCGCCGCGCGCTCTCGCTGCTGCTGCACGCGCGCGCGCACCTCGCGCACGACCACGCGCGCTGCCCGTCAGTCATACACATTTCACGTTATATCGAAGCTTACTTTTGCACGAGGCTTGATATCCCGGCCCAGATTGGCGACGCACCATTAACACTTTCGCTGCCTATAGGCGGCGTAAATTTCTCGCCATCGGGAAATTTGAATAATATAATGAAGCTAAATTTTCCCGTGTCGGTCCGGGCTTCTTTACAGAATAGACCGTCTGCCTCCCTGCCCGGCAGCTCGTAAACAGCGAGCATAAGCTTACTTTTACTAACATCGTGATCACTTACTTAAGTGATAGAGCTTCCTAGTGGCTCGCACGGATAGAATGGTACCACCGCCTTATCTATTCATACTGCCATAACGTCAGTGCTTGTCGTTGACGCGTTCTTTGCACGACTCGCAACTTACTTTTGCACGAGTCCCAACATCCCGACCTCAGATTGGTAATGCACAATTTGTGCGACGTGAATTTCTTAGGAAATCGATCTGCTAGCTTGTCTTCCAATACAAAAAACTGCATTTCAAAAAATCTCTACATCAGTTTAAATAACCTCATACTAACACTGTGTCTATAACTCTTACATATCGGTTAGAATGAAAAAAAACCGTGCGAATTAAATAAAAATACGCACCTGGTACACCTGTATTTTAACTTACCTATAATAGAAATTGATGCATTCTACTAATAATTAATTTCACTGCGATTTCATACGTCATTGTACGAAGTAGTAATTCTTCTTTTGTCATAGATAGTTCTGAAAGCTATTCAAATGTTCACAGATCCTGGGAACCCCTGGACATGAGTGATAGTGATCCAGAAACTCAACCAGTTCCTGAAAAGGGCAGCATCGAAAAGACTGAAAAGGTTTGTCAGGAAAATTATTTGTATCGCCCCTATGGTCGAGTGTTGTCTGTGTCCAACTTCAATTCCCGAGTCGGGCAACTTGTTCTATTATTGAGTTTTTCAGTTTTCCGGAAAAGCATAACGTTACCTGGGATTGGATTTATGCCCGATTGGCGACGTACTTGCCAACATCATGGAACCAAATATCGTCGGGTATCGTGGGTGCATACTAGTATGTACCTCTGCCCACCATTTCGCGGATATATGGGCGTGGCGATATTTATTTTATTATTTGTATACTGATGGTATAAACAATCTAAGCTAAACAAACGTACAGTCAGCGCAATATTGAACTATTGAGTAAATGGTTTGAATAAACACGCATTTGCGGAAAAGATTTAAAAATGGAGTCATATTTTTGTCATTTTGTAAAGTTGTTCGTAAAAGCTTTTATTTTTTACGTTTATAATTACTTGTTTCTGTTTGATATAATAATTAATGAAATATTCATAGATTTTGTTTATGGTATTTTTCTATATTGTCTCTCTCTAGTTAGGAATTTTATCAAATATCATTTGCTTGACAAATCTTTAGAGAGGTCTAAGGATTTGTAGCTCTGACATAGCGCAGATGTCTGTGATTCCATTGTCCTGTCGATTTTCAAATACGATATGTTACCACTTGTAAAACTATTAAGAGCCAATGTATATTGGTTGTAATAAGTGGAAAATATAACCATTAATAGATAAACTTTGAGAGTATTATTTCAAAAATAACTTACAAAATCCAGGTATTTATACTATACAATAAACAGCTGCCTTATGCAAACGACGTGATCAACGCAAGCCGCAAATTCGACCGGGTCTTACAACTTCAGCAAGTTTAAAAATTTAACTTAGTCCACATTTCACGTTAGCCAATTAGAAATATACCATAAACAAAATTCCAAAATATTTGACAGCGAAATGAAAATCTATTTTTGAAATAACAGCGGTAATTCTGTTGCGCGTTTCCTAAACTTATTTTATTTATTTCTATCTCCCTTCAACTTTATAACAGTAAAAAGAGACGGAACATTTTTAGTGCTGTTAAACTAGTACGCACCGCAAAACTTGCAAAGATTTTAAACGTTTATTCCGAGGTATAGGCTAAACGTTACTACAATTTTTAGAGCTTAGTAAATTGGCACCGATAAACTTGTCTCGTCTCTTTCTTTTTGTGGAAATTGAAGGAAGATAGTGATAACTTAAAAATAGTTTAATCGGTGTACAGCAGAGTCAGTTCCAATAGGTGATTAATCACCGGTCTAGATGTGAAGTCAAATGAGATTTGCCTATTGCTGGTACACCGGAGTTTTGGGCGACAGTACGTGGTATGTCCGCAGGAGCAGCTGAACTGGGCGGCGCGCGAGTGCGCGCTGGCGGGCCGCGCCGACAGCGTGCGCCGCGCGCTGCGCTCGCTCGTGCGCACGCTCACGCTGCTCTACCCACAGGTACCGCACCTTAAATATTTATCTAGCAAAGTATGTGTGGAATATTCAACGAAGTTCCAATTCGATCCACCACCATTTATGACATTGCAGATGTATATGGGCGAACGATTACGGCTTTCCGTCGCGTGGCTCGTTAGCTCGTTCGGTCGCTTATTTTAGTAAAAACAGTAACTGTTTTTATTGTAGTACATGACATGGGTAGTGTGACCACGGATTGAAAGAAACCAGGAAATGATTTCGTGTGCAGGGTGTAGTGCACGACGTGGGCGGTGGCGAGAGCGCGGGCGCGGCGGCGAGTGCGAAGGCGGAGGGCGGCGAGACGGCCACGCTGCCAGTGCCGCGCGCCTTCGCCGACTCGCGCCGCTCCTCCGCCGCCTCCGCCGTCTCTGCCAGCTCCATGCAGCCCGACAAGTGAGCGCGTCTATACACGTCGATCGAGTTCGAGTATCCGTTTCTAATATTGAAGTAACATACCCTAAATAAAATTGGAGTGTCCGTTAGTAATAATAGAATATGTATGTATACATGATACATATACCAAATTTACTTTTTTTTAAATTGTTGTTAGTCTATCCGTCTATCTGTCAGTTTGTTTCGACTAATCTCTGGAACGGCTGGGCCGATTTCGACGAGACTTTTATTAGCAGATATTTTAGATAATCCTTCAACTCCTACTTTTGACAGCTAATAATCAGTCGTAAAATTAAAACTGATATAATATATTAGCCGTACAATTAAAATAGTATATTTTGTTCACAGCATTCCAGATGTAGATGAAGACATAGCTAAGTTAATAAGTACTAACCCACCAGAGCCAATAAATAATTTAGAAGTAGGTAAACGAGAACGAAGTAAAGCGAGTTCGACTTCCCCACAAGATCGGCTTTCGCTTTCAAATCTCTCATCCTGTGATACTAGCTCTTGCAGAAATCTTTTGAGGCCGGACGTAGAACGTAATAGCACATTTAATAGCAGTAGTCTTACAATACCTAACCTAGTAGTTTCTGATGATAGTGATAAGCGAGACTCGATAATACAGGGAGAAACTTATGAATCGGACCAATTGACTATAATAGACATCGATAAACCGTATACGGATGACGTCCACTTTCAAGAGATGAGTGAACGAGTCACGCCAGCTAGTGGAGAGTGTACGCCTGAGAGAAAGCTTTCTAGTGTAGATTTGGAAATAGATGCGACCAGTTCTGAGGGGTCCAATATTAGTGATGATTTTAGTTTAATATCAGAAATTATGGATACCAAGCCCGGTGATATCGAAGAGGGCTGTGGTATGACACATATTGATTCTCCTGAAATATCAGAAACAACTTATATGAATTCTGAAACTTTACATGGTGAATCTATTATGGACGATATCAGCTCTATGCTAGGACAAGAAGTCCTTTTAGCAATGATGGGAAAAAATGGAGAAAATGAAACTTATACTGATGATACGACATTATTTACGTCAGACACAGTTTCTGACATACCAATGGATAGTAGACATCCTAGCTTAGAAAAGAAGAATGACACAAAATTTAAATACATATCGAAATTAAAGAAACCTGAACCGGAAGTAGAAAAATTTGGATATGAAAATCGTGTGTTTTATATAGAAAATGCAGCAAAAGCTGAAGAACAAATTAAATATTGCAGTTTAGCACAATTTGAAGAAGGAAATGATATCGCTCGTAAGTCTTTTCGGAAGCAACTTAAGAAAAGTTTAAAAAGACGCGTAGTTGATGAAGTTAGTATAAAACACTTATTACCTAAAACAACAGAAGAGTTACCAAAAATTGAACGTCAAAATTTAGAGTTACCGAAAAATGAACCTGTGCAGAAGAAAAAAGAGGACCATAAAAGTGACGTAATGCCACCTTTTCCTCAAGTATGTGTGGTAGTGGAACCTCCATCGCCATCTCATAGTGAAGATAAGACAAGTATAAAAAATTATCCAAGTCGTATGGCATCAGTGTTGAGTGATATTTACGATCATGCAACGGACACCCTCAGCGTTCACTCTCCAGAGCCAATCATGGGTGGGAGTGGTAGAGAAAGGCGACAGTCAGACAATCCAAAATTACTTGGTTCAGACCCTGAATATGGTCAGTTTTTAAGCTGCTCCCCGGCTGCTAGTAGACGAATATCATGTGGGAGCCTGTTTAAACCTGGAGAACCGGACAAGTAAGTGTCGATTTTTTTAGTAGGTAATGTAGTCAAATATTCAAGCTTTGCGAAAATTCAGTCTAGTTAATGGAATATTTAATTTGGAAATAAATTACTTACTACTTTTATGTTGTAGTCCAGTATCCCTAAACTTTATATCTTGCCCTTATCTAAAGAGTGTATATTTTTAGATACACAGCCGCTCATGAATTTGGTTTTAGTTATCACATGAAAATGTTATTTGTATCTATGAAAGGATTAAAAATTTGATCTATATCTATAGATCCAATTTTTAGATATATATTTGCAAAGTAAATAACATTTATTTATTAATTGACAGATTATCAACATCGGTGTCTTCAATTTGGGGCGAAGGTGGGACAATATCAGGAGGAGGGTCAAGCAAGGACACGAGTGAACGTGCGAAGAAGTTGCCAATAATAAATCCCTTGGTACAACTACCCGCTTGGCCTCACGTAAAGCAGGGTTTTATAAGCCAGTGTCTTCTAGCAAACGCTGACGCTCTTTGTGCCGCTGTTAGCCCGTTGATGGATCCTGATGACACTCTATTAGAAGGCTTTTATGAAAGAGCAGTAATGAATAACTATTTTGGAATTGGTATCGATGCAAAAATAACATTGGATTTTCATAATAAGAGAGAGGAACATCCAGAAAAGTGCAGATCGAGAGCGAGGAATTACATGTGGTACGGAGTTCTTGGATCAAAAGAATGGGTGAATAGAACTTACAGGTGAGAATATATAACTACACATTTATTTTATTATGTAGGTAATCAAATATCGGTACCCGGTTGAATCTTTATGCATAACCTCCGCTTCGGGATCGATCAAAGAATAATTGACGTCATCGATAAATAAATAAGAACGATAAATTCAACGGATGCTAGCCACGACGCTTTGGTGTAGTGGTTAGCACGTTGCCGTAAAATTTTTCGTTCTTAGCATTTTTTTAAATATGGGTACCTAGGTGACCGAGCTTTGCTCGGTATTTTTTGCTAAAGGTTTTCTAAAAATGAAACCTAGCTAGATCGTTTTTTCGTCCCCTCCGCATACTAAATTTAATGAAAATCATTAGATTGAAAATACTTGGGGTCTCGAAAACGAAACCCCAAATATATTATATACAAGAATTGCTTGTTTAAAGGTATCGGATTTATTTCAGTTGACTCCCAAGTACCACAATCTCTTACAGCCAAATTCCTCTATATAAAAGGAAGGTGTTACAATATCAGCCCAACTTATGATGCTAGAGCAACCCAATGTCTCAGCAAAGCTGTGAAGTTGAATCCACATATGGTGGAAGCTTGGAATGAACTTGGAGAATGCTACTGGAAAAACTTAAATGTTAAGGAGGCTAAGGCCAGTTTTGAGGGAGCCCTTAAACATGTAAATATTTCACAATTTATATTCTTTTTTTTTTGTATAGTATTGGAAGCCAAAGAAGCAGACAGATTTCCTGATGAAATTCACGCCGCCTGTAGACACCGAAGGTGGTAATGGTGCGTGGTCAACCTGAAGCCAGGATGTTAGGCTTCATGCAAAAGTTTCCTTTTATGCCTATGCTATAGAGCTCAGCTGTAAATAAATATCACATATATTGATCTCATTCCAAAGTGAATTATTTGCTTGTGATATGGGTGTTAGTCGACAATATATACTTAGAAATACATGTATAAATATTAGAATAAATCGAATAAACACCCAGACCCAGAAATGCAAACGTCTATGTTCACCCCACAATCATCTACACCCGGTAAGAATTGAACCAGGACCTCGCTATTAGTCGACATGGTAAGGCAAGTATAATCACCCCTTGCCAGAGAGCTATGTTATACAAAGCTGTTTTCTGAAATAGTTTTAGAAATGTTCTTTGTATTTTACTCTTTAACAGAAATTGACATCATCATTATGTCAGGCTTTGAAACAACTATTATTTTATATTTTTATAGCCTTTATTCAAACTGTTTAGTATTGCTTATAATTTGTAATAGTATGTATGTATGTATGTATATTGTATAATATGCACAATAATAATTATTAACTTTACATTCTAAAATATCAAAATTAATTAATCATAAATAAAATGAAAAATAATATGTATTTTTTTCGTTATTTTAATAGTGTTATTATGATTAAAAATTCACTTGTACACTTTAAAAGTATTGAAATGCCTATATAATTAAAAATACTGTGAAAGTGTACAAGTGATTTTTAATCATAACATGCATAGTTTCACCATGCGCCAACGATCGTTGGCGCGATACTCTCGGCCAACTTCGTATGGGACTTGGCGTGAAGATATGTATGTATGTATTAATACGACATTTTAACTATTTCAGGAACGTAATTGCCTATCTCTCAGATGCTTGTCAATCATTCTTCGACAAGAAAGTGGTGATAAAAAACTAAGTGAATCAACTGCAGCAATATTAAAAAGTGTTGAGTTGGCTAAAGAAGCAGTGGCACAGAATATTAAGGATGGTGTGTCATGGATGGTCTTAGGGAATGCATATCTATGCCAGTTTTTCATGGTCGCTCAGGATCCTGCTACTTTAAAGTTGTGCATGAGTGCATATAAGCAGGCTTGGCAGGATCCCGTGGCTAGAGGACAGCCAGATCTGTATTACAATAAAGGTGTTGTGAGTATACTTGCTTGTTACATTTATTTTAAACATAAGAAATTTAATTTTTTATCATTATTTTTTTTCATTTGGATAAATACAAAAATGCCTATTGCTTCTGTAGTCTAGTGGTGTCGGTGTCCGTCTTTGACCCGAGTGTCTGACTTTAATCGTGGGTGAATACTAGTATGTACCACTGCCTAACCTTTCTATAATATATGAGCGCGACGATATTTATTTATTTATTTAGTCGCAGATAGTGGACGGTTCCATAAAAAAGCTTTTTTTCCAGGCACTCAAATATGAAGAGAACTATTCAGAAGCGTTAGACATGTTCAGCAGCGCATGTCGGTTAGACCCTGAATGGCAGCCGCCGCGGTGTGCCCAAGCTGAGCTTGTGCAGTATTTGCGATCAGTCGACACACTGCAGAGGACACGTGGCAAGTTGAAGGGTCGCAGGCTAGCTAATATGCTGCAGGTAAACTGTAGAAAATGTCGGCTCTAGAAAATTTTACCTTGGCTTTTTATTCATTTTTTTATAATATTAGAAGGCAAACAAGCAGACGTATTTCCTGATGGTAAGAAATTCCCGCCGCCTATAGACATCAAAGATGGTAACGGTGCGTTGCCAACCTGAGGCGGGGATGTTAGACCTCGTGCAAAAGTAAGTTTTCTGGCTACCTTACCCTACAAACCAGAAGACGTCAACGGCAAGCGCCGACGTTAAGACAGCAGGTATAGGAAGGCGGTGGTACTATTTAACCCGAGCGAGCTGCTGCGAAGCTTTACCACCTAGTGAACTGACTATTTATTTATTAGCTGTGCCAGCGTCTTCGTCCGCGTGGACTTTTAATTTTTTTCAAAAATAAAAGGAGCCTAAGTTACCTGCTGTAACATCAGCCATCTGCCAATAAAAGTTCAGTCAAAATCGGTCCAACCGTTCCAGAGGTTACCCGGAACAAACAGACAGACAGACCGGCAGACAGTCAAAAATCGTAAAGATATGTTGTTTTGGTATATGTACTGTGTATATTACATATGGATTTAGTAAAAATAAGTAATTTTATTATTACAAACAGACACCCCAACTTTATGTGTATAGATTTAAATTCAATGCAAAAATAAGTACAAAGGTTAATATTAATAATATTCGTCATAATAAAAATGATCACTACACTGAAAGATTTCAAGTTCATTCATTTTGAAACCATTTTTACTCTCTGCTTGCCTTATTTCACCAGGAAAGTGTTCCATGGTTTAATAGCCTGTACTGTGAAAGAAGACTTATAAAATTTTGTGTTATATTCCATTAGTGGACTGGCAGGCTGATGAATGAAATCAGTGGTCTTGTTGGTAATGACTAATGACCATTTTAGCCTATGCTAGCCTACTTAGAGCTAATTAATAGCCTAGTTGGGAGGTTTTGATATTTTACGTAGGGGCACCGGGTCAACATGGAGGACATTTATTACTAAAATAAATTATAAATATATCGTCACGCCCATATATCCTCAAAATAGTGGGCAGAGGTACATACTAATATGCACCCTCGATTAGCCGACGATATTAGGATCCAAGACGTGACTGGCGGCAAGTCCGTTACCAATCGGGCACACCAAGCAACGTTATGTATTCAGAAAAACTGAAAAATCTCACAGAACAAGTTGTCCACGGACACCACTCCATTATAAATTATTTTTATTTTACAGTCAATCGATCAGAAAATGCTCGGAGAATACATAACAGGGACATTTCACACATTCGGTGTGAGGAAAAATATTCAACTATTGCATGTGAAAATGGACACGTTAGAAGAAGGGGCGAATGAAGGGAAAGTCATCTTGGGAAAGGTTGTTGGGTCTATTCCTAACGAAAACGCAGTTCCTTTGTGAGTATATATTCCTACTAACTGTTGCCCGCGACTTCGTTCGCGTGGGACAAAATAAATTCTCGTTATTCCCGTGTAAATTCCGATCCCTCGGGAACTCCGGGATAAAAAGTAACCCATGTGTTATTCTGGATCTTGAGCTATCGACATACCAAATTTCATCGTAATTGGTTCAGTAGTTTTTGCGTGACATAACAAACATCCACATACATACAAACTTTCGCATTTATTACATTAGTATGATTTTAATGCAATAAAACGATAAATTAACTCAACAATAAATTCGACGGGTGCTGGCCACAGCGCCTTGGTGTAGTGGTTAGCATAACAGCCCGGTACGCTGGAGACATGGGTTCAATCCCCACAGGCGTCGTAAAAATTTTCGTTCTTAACCGTGTTTAAATAATATTATATTAGACAATAATTTCACATACATATTAATGTAATATATTTTAGCATTAAGCTATTTGTGGCTAACGATAGATATTTATTTTTCTAACTCTCCTTAGTCTCTGGTAAAAATGTCCTTATTGTTGGCAACACACCATTAAGTTATTTTTCTTTTATTAAGTTTTATATATAGCAACACTGCATCTTCAATATTCAAATACCATTCAACTCAGATTTTTCATTAATAGCAACCATTTTGTGGTGTATTCTTCTTCACCGACTCTGCCAACATCAGCGCACAGCTTTTTTTTGTAATGACAATAGTTGCCAGCCAGAGCGGCTTCGCAACGTTACTAACGACGTTTGTGGGCGAGTAGAGTGCTCAAACCGAGCCTGGATTATTTAAGGGAGGGACTCCTATAACGCCAACACTAAGGGTTGTCTCCTGTGAGACCGGACCTCGGCTTAGTGCTGCATTCTGACTACTGGTGGGCGGGGTATCGGTGGCTAGCATAGTCTGCAGATTTCTACACGTACGCGTGATCCTGTGACAGCGTAGCCAGAGACGCGAGCGAGCGCAAGTGGTAGGTACGATGCGGTGTGACATCACGCGGTTCGGATATTTAAATAAATTTCAAATGTCTATAAAACCTTCACTGCTTGGTATTTTGGAATGAAACAAAAACTAATATATTTGGATACACATAAACATCACCGTCAGTAGGGTTTTTTAATATTTTTTTTATAAAAAAGTTCATTCATTTAATAAAAAAGAAAAATATATATTCACAAAAAAAACAAGTAATTAAAACAATAAATTATTTACCTTGATATCTAGTTACAG
Organism: Caria ino melicerta; assembly: GCA_018237365.1. Taxonomy (NCBI): domain Eukaryota; kingdom Metazoa; phylum Arthropoda; class Insecta; order Lepidoptera; family Riodinidae; genus Caria; species Caria ino. The sequence goes on from DVZN01001011.1 coordinate 10,326, forward strand.
TAATAGAGAAGCCCACAAGTGAGCTCACTCTTGACTTCACTATTACTGTATCTTAATAGTTTAAGTCCCATGTTCGATTACCGGGTTGGGCAATATGTTCTATGAGTTTTTTCAGTTTATCTCAAAACCAATGTTGCCTTTGATTGGATTTGTACCTAACATGGCAACGGATTTGCCACTTGTCACATCATGGTACTTGATATCTTGGGTGCATAAATATGCATGACGACAATTTTTTTTTTTTAAGTTACAAATATGACGAGTTTGTTTAAAACGCGCTAATCCCAAGTTATACCTGACGGATTAGATTTTTTTTTTGTTGCTTTGATTGCCCAAGTATTGACGAAGGTTATATAAAGGATAATTAAATCCCCTCTATTAGTCTCAGGCGCAGTTAAACCGCGGGGAACAGATATTATAGAAATAACTGCAATATATAACAAATCATTGTCCCTGCTCAATAAAATAGCAAATAACTTACCTTGGCGTAATTAGTTATTAAATAATTTATCTAAATACGTTGTCAACCTTACTTTTATATACACGACGCATTTAATAATTAGTAAATATGAAACGGGTGAGTTTAAAAAAATATTATATGGTTATATTATAAAAGTGAAACCGGTTGGCTAATATACATTAAAAAGTGAATTTATGAAACAGTGCAAGTGTTTTTTATAATATAACCATATAACATGAAGTTTCACCAAGTGCCAAGGATGGAAAGTATAC
>DVZN01001012.1:0-11056 GCA_018237365.1 Caria ino melicerta
CTGAAAAACATTTTAAGAAAAGTTGCCCGACCAGGGAATTGAACCCGGGACCTAAGCGGCACCACAGAGACGATTAATATATAGAATAGATAGAAATAACTTAAAATTAGTTTAGAAAACGTATAGCTAAATTACCGCCAATATCCATAGTAATCCTGTAAGAAGCGATTGTTATAATTGTGCTTATTTGAACTTTTTATGGGGGCATTTTAGAATTAATTTGTCAATATTTTTTTTATTTTACAACGTCACAGTTTCCTTATTTTCTGCGATATATTCAAATACATTTAGACATCATACAATTGTTAGCAATCTGTGTCAATGGATTGAAGAAAATTAAAATGATTAGGCTACTAAGACACCACAGGAACAGAAAATACATTTAAAAAAAAGTACCTCCACGCATATTATTCCCGAGGGGGCAAAGGTGTGCTAGTATCAATACGACTCGTAAGTCCAGTAGGTATACTAGAACACCCACGATTAGCCAAGGTACTAGGGCCCATGATATGAAAAATACATTTTTACATTATTAGTGCGTTTTATCGAAAACCTACTGATCCTTCTTATCTGGTTTATGCTATAGTAAAAAACGATCTTTTGTATTAATAAAATTTAATATATTATCTTTATTTTATTAATTTTAAAGTGGAAGGGGACTGGGATTCAAATAGAAGAATCTCTGTAGACAATACAACTACGACACCTAATTGCTTATTGATTGGTAATTGAATAATTGTATAAAGTTTATTTTCCTTACGACGCTGGCCTCTTACCTACGTTAGACCCTTAAACAGATCAAAGAATAAACGAAAAGGATAAGCAGAGGATAAGAGATAAGCAGTTTAGAGGATAAACCAACCTGCGTTCTAACCACTTATTATTTAGTCCTTAAAAATAAAAAAATATTTTTCTTGCTCTCATACTCTGAAGTGTTTTTTAACAGAGAATAGGTAGGCATATTTTGACCACAATCTCTCCTGACATTGGATGGATATGAAAATGGATCATGCCTATCTAGAGATAGCCTATTATCTGGAATTAAAAAATGAGTATATTTTATTATTGTTCCGGAAATACACTTGTTGTATGAATGCTACTCTTTACCCGTTCATGGAAAGACGAACTAAACCGCTTCGTGCAGATAGGTGGAATATTTACGACATAAGGGTAGAATATTGTTAGTATTTAATATACGCAAAATACTTACAAGTTGATTCTGGTATGCCGTGACTGCAGTAAAGACGCACTCGGGGAAAATAAACGTCTTGAAGTCTTCCTGTTCGAGATCAGTGATTGGCGCATTTACAGCGCCATCTCGTCGAAGCACCAGGTGTATACGTGGTTGGTACTTGTGCATTGAGTTTAGCACCAACTAAAAAAATACAAATAAACAAAATTAAAAAAAAATAGTAAAAAAAAATATTTTTTTTATTAAAAAAATAGTGAACCTGAAATAACAATTTTTAAACTCACGCGTTCAATAATTATTCTCTGGTTGAGCGTGATCGGTGTCCGATTTTGACGCGAGAGAGGGGTTTTTTAAAAAACATAACGTTGCCAGGGGTTGGATTTATGCCCGATATGGCGATGGACTTGCCATCTGTCATCATCAAGTCATCATGGGACTTGATATCATCTTTTACGTCAACCTCCCGGCCTCAGGTTGGCAACGAACCATTACCACCTTTGTTTATTAAGCTGCGTGACTTTCTTTCGTATATTGTATTTTAAACAAAATATAGGTGTGTCGCAGTCTTGAGGCCGCTTGGTGAGACCAAATGTACCTAGTCTACTGTCTACTGTCTACTGTCTACTTACTACCCTCCTGACAATAATGATAGTGTTAAGTACTGTTCACAATGGCAACAGGAATAGGTAAGTTTACAATATCATACAAAATAAAACCTACATAATACATCAGCCTGTTGCAGTCCACTGCTGGACATATGCTTCCCCCAAAGTACGCCAAAAAACCGATTTCCTGTTTTCATTATCCAGTCTCTACCAGCTGCCCTCTTCAAGCCATCAGCCCACCTGGCCAGATGGCGTCCAACACTACCGAGTTTTTTACTATAGTACCTTTACCAAGTCGTGGCCTCCATTCGAAAACCCGTTTACTCTATCGATCACTAGTTCTGCGACAGATGAGACCAGCCCAATGCTTCAGTTTGCTACACTTTGGAACTATATATGTCCGCCACTTTGGTCTTCTGCCTAATAATCTTGTTCCGCACTTTATACCTAAGCGAGATCCTGAGACCTTTTTATAGCTCTCTGAGTGATGTGTAATTGGTGGGCTAGTTTTACCATCATGTTTCACGGCTAGGCACCGTATGTCAAGACTGGTTATAGAACTAAATATTTTTAGATTACCTGTCCATTTTTGTCCATCTCATTGTTGGTGAGCTTGACCTTCTCGAAGGAGACGACCTGCTTGCGCAGCTGGTCGCCGGAGAAGGGCGAGTCTGGATGCGGGTAGAGACGCGCGGGCGCAGGCGGGTCCGCCTTGCCGGCCACCAGCCACGAGGAGCGGTGGTAGGCGTAGCGGTAGCGCTTGCCGTCCACCGGCACCACGTCTAGCAGCACCGCGTACCGCGCCTCCGCGCGGCACCCCGCGAACGACACGCGCACAGTTGGGAACATCCGCCTATGGACAAAAATATTATTTTTGAGCTTATTACAACAATGAAAAGTATATACTAGAGCACCCACGATTAGCCAAGGTACTAGGGCCCATGATGTGATAGGTGGCAAGCCTATCGCCACTTCGAGCACATTCTAATCCCGGGCAATGTCATGCTTACTCAGAATAATCTGAAAAACATCTTAAGAAAAGTTGCCCGACCTCGGCCTAAGCGGACCTAAGCGGATACTATCTACTGATATTGGTATAAATGAATATCCCTCTCCCATCTCCCAGTTTGTGAGAGCTACATTTCAGGATATACCATCCTGCCAGGCAGCTCGCAAATGAGCACAGGCATACTGTCACCAACACTGTGACCACTGATCAGGTTTTTAGGCAGAAGAGCTATGCAAAATTTCAAAATACAAATACGTTTATTCAAGAAATGTTGTACATACATTGGATGGTATAATATCTAAATAGTCCCGAACAATCGCACATCTCGCCATATATATGGCAAGTGAATATACACTATATAATAACTTTATAATTAAGACTTATTCAATACAGAGCAAGTGTCAACCAAGTTATATATTCATTATTTATTCGATTACAAAATTTATAATGACCATAATTGAGCTTTTAATCTATTTATATAAAAGAAAGTCGTGTTAGTTACACTATTTATAACTCCAGAACGGCTGAACCGGTTTGGCTAAAAATTGGTAAGCAGGTAGCTAAGAACTGGGAGAAGAACATAGGATGCTTTTTATGCCGTTCCCGTCGTTCCCGTGTAACGTGACATAAAAAGTGGTATAACAAAACGCAACTGACATGGAATAACAAAACAACGCAGTCAAAATATAAGTTAGCAGTTTACTTGTTAAAAATGATATAACAAAACGCAACTGACAGCGGAGCATATTTAAAAAAGTGTTAAGACCTTCCGCGTTATTTGTTTTCGCGTCTAATAAAAAAACAAAGAATTTAGTTTATCACAAGGTGCTACAATAAATGACAAATAAAGAATCATTAAATATATTTTTTTTATTAACAATTATCCTAATTTAAAAAGTAAAAAGTGATCATTTGATAATGCCTTTAAGGCGGAACAAAGTTCGCCGGGTCGGCTAGTTTATTATAAAAGTATTTTATAACAATTGAGTATTAAATTATATTATATTAGTATTGTAATTATCAATCTAGGAGCATATTTTCAAATTAACGTTTTATTTAATTACAAAAAATGAATTATAAGTATTCACCCAGATTGGTAGATATTTCTGCCGCCATAACGTCAGCGCTTGCTGTTGCGTGTTCCATTATGGAGGGTGAGGTAACCGGTAAAATAATTTTACACGATACCTAGCATCCCGATCTCAGGTTGACCACTCACCATTACCATCTTCGGTGTCTATAGGTGACGTGAATTCTTCGAAGGTATACGTCTGCTTGTTTGCCTTCCAATATTATAAAAAAAATAGTACTGAAGCACGCATGGGCTCTGAACGCCGAAAAGGTGGGTTCAAGCTACACTGGCGCCGATTTTTTCTATTTTCAACCGACTTTCCAAAAAGGCGGAGGCTCTACTTTCTGACTGCGCCATTATTTCTACGCCAATACTGGACCGATTTTCATAATTCTTTTTTTTGTTTTTAGTTACTTACACTTCCGCGGTAGTCTTATTAAGGCTGTACGGGGCCTTAAAGTTGTTTTTTTGCAGTTTTTTTTGCCTTAAAAGTATTTTAATTATACATATCTTACTTATATATTATTGCACCTCACTGCGGATATACAGACGTAAAAACTTATACTATTAATTAATGTATTCATCTCAATAGAACCTTAGAATGGATACCATTAATTTAAAATGCCATTGTACTTCTAAATCTCTTACACACCTTGATATGGTTTATAAACGGACCGACGGATTCATTATAACTCTCTGAACGTACTTACAAAGACAGATGAGAATTGAATAAGACGTGTTTGGTTCCGTAGGCAGTTTTTTTTATAATCTTACGAGACAACATACAATTTTAGTTTAATGTATATACATATCTTCACGCTAAGTCCTTTGTATGGTTGGCAGAGAGTATCGAGTACTAAGTGTCACGATTCTTACATACTTGCCTTTTATATATGAAAGGCAAAAAAGCAGTCGAATTACCTGCTGGTAAAAGATACACGCTGCATAGACACCAAAGGTGGGAATTTTTGCAAAAACCCGTCTGAGTGTTACAATACAAAATAACTCAGTAGCCTAGTGGTTAGAGCTTCGAACTTTCATTTAAGTAGTCTAAGTTCGAACCCCGCCATGAACCAATGAGTTTTTCTAACTTAAGTACATTTTCTGAGTGTTCTTACGGTGAAGGAAAATATCGTGCGGAAACCCGGATTCGTGTATTTGAATTTGACCTAATCTAGGACTGGGCCTGGTTTCCCTTATAGGTTGCAGAGGTCAGATGGCAGTCGCTTAGTGTAAAAACTGGCACCCTTGTCAAATCCTTCAGATTAGCTCCTAGCCAATAAGTTGATAACTAGCCGACCCCGATATCATTTGATATAGAAATGGGATAAGGTTAAGACGAAGGAGATGAAAAAAATGATTTCAGACTCTCAATAATAGTCCAATGAATAACTTCACTCCACTCCACTCTATCCCGCTCCACTCCTTTCTGCTCTGCTCCACTCCACTGCATTCCACCCAACCCACTAAACGTAACTTTATCGTACCCCATCCCACACCACACTACCTAACCCATTCCACCTCTCTCCTAAAAGAAGATTACCATTTACAGTCAGGTCTATGTACACTACCTCAAAAAAAAATTGTGGAATCCGGAAAAATAAAAATGATTTTATTTGAAGTATACTTTCATGACTCAAAAATAATTTATGGCAACATTTTTTTGTTATTTTGTTACGAAATTATTACAATTACAATATCATTGCTATTAAATTATACAAACTTACTTTTAATTGATAAAATTCGAATCTTGAGACCAGCTGATGACTAACCGCCATCTTTGTTTTTTTTTTAATATGCAATTTTAGTCACAGATTCTTGTTTTAAGCCAAAAAAACGACGAAAATTGAAAAAAAAAGTACTTGTAATGTATTTAATATGTTTTTTTCTATTTTTAATATAGTGTAGTTAAACCTAGCCCTGACTCCATATAAATCTGGAATTTATTTTATGATTGTGAGTGAATTTGAGTTTTTTTTTCAGTCTACCGCGTTTATATTATTGGATAAGACCGCTAGCCGCTTAGGTCCCAGGTTTAGTTCCCAGGTCGGGCAACTTTTCTTAAAATGTTTTTCAGATTATTCTGAGTAAGCATGGCATTACCCGGGATTGGAATGTGCCCGATGTGGTGATAGGCTTGCCACCTATCACATTATGGGCCCTAGTACCTTGACTAATCGTGGGTGTTCTAGTACATCTACTGGACTTACGAGTCGTGGAGATACTAGCACATCTCTGCCTACCCCTGCAGGGATAATAGGCGTGATTATAAAAAATGGCAAGTTAAATTTAGGTAAAAAAGTGATATAAATATAAGACAATAAGTTTTACATCACTGTTACGCAACTCCACTATAATGTAGGCTGTTCTGAAAATGTCAGGAATGTTATTGTGTTATTTTATTCATAATTTTCGTTGTCACTTTTCGCCCTCGGGGCTACGTCCCTCGTGATGTAACCCTTGGCGTCATGAAGCTTTTCAGTGAAATGTAAAAAGTTATATTTGGTTCAACCATTGCTGCTTTTGTATAAACGATAAAACTCGAGGTCGGTTTGGGGTGAAATACTGAATTCGAGGAAGAGTTTGTATCAAAAAATCAATATTTTTTACATTTTCAACACTACATGGTATAAAATAATGTCGCTATGCATTTGTTTGTCCATGTATGCTTAGATCGTTAGAACTATACAATGTGTTCGGGATTTTTTATACCCTTTCTATTTTCACTCAAAGAAACGACCAAGACTCACAACGAACAAAAATATCAAGACCAAATACAATGACCAACATCGACTTCCTACACATCTTACAACCCAAGTTTAAATTGCACCTCCAAAGTTCATAGAAATACCCTTATATTTACTAAAATTTAACACCCATTAAACTGATTGAAATTAATACTAGCGACATCTATTTTTACTATCATTAAACTCTCCAACACAACGGATTATGATAAAGTGATTCAAGAAGAAGGTTTATATGTGTAATTCATGCATAATGTAATAGAAAAACACTTATAATCTAATAGATTTCTAATGTGATGGCTGTGAGAGACATTCTGTAGTTTAATTAGTATCAGTTTTGCACCCGTGCGAAGCTGGGGCGGGCCGCTAGTAGAATATTAATATCAACCGGGGGTTCAGCGCACACACCAAAAGATTTTCAGTGGCGCTTTTTTCCCCGGATTGCTTTATAAATGTCTATTAATCAGTCTGAAAACTAATTATTTTCAAAACAGATATATCTATCTATTTCATATATTTAAACAGGCCATTCTTGTATATTTTTATGAAAATTATTCAATTATGAAAAATTGAAAATATTTTTAGAAAATATCGTTTTGTCCGTGTCGGAGAAAAGCTTGATTCCCATGAAAAAGTGCATTTGGAAAAACTGCGTTTTAAGAAACTATATATCAGCGCCATCTATACCAATGAGAACAAAGCTGGGTAAAAAAGTATAAAACTTTTTCTACTCGATAATTGATAGAGCTTTCTGATGCTAGAAATTAATCCGTTCGTAAATACTGCTATTTTGTCTTTCAGTGATGCTATTATTTCTTTGAGATTTTTCTATGATATTTTCTGAAGCTTTTCATTGACGAACGTGAAAGATCGAAGAACATGATCCATATTTCATCAGTATGCAATTCATACTAAATATAATTTTCAAAAAATATAACGTTCTACCAAAGACAAAAAACCGAGCGAAGCTCGATCAACCAGGTACTGGCAATAGAAATCTCGGATAATGTAGCTTTACAAACTCACAAACACACAAACGCGGTAAGCGTAATATTAGAATACACAAGCTGTTGCCAGCAACTTTGTTCGCGCGAGCCACTTTCAAAAACTATGATTCAATTTGAATGCACGAAATCATTTTTGAAAAAGTATCCGAAACAAAAAGTATCCTAAATGTTCACCCGCTACCACTGCACAACATTTGGTAAAAATCTGTCATGTAGATTTTCTGAGAAACGCATACAGACAAACAAACAAAATGTCAAGCGTTGTTTATGGTTCTCGATCGTGTATACAGTACATAACAGTAATTGTTTTTAAATGATATTTCTTGTACAGACTCAGCTGAGTTACTGTTTCATTATATGTATGGATGATGAATATTTATAACTAAATAAACCGGCCGCGGGTGAGATCGTCTACGTTTCCTTAAGATAGACAAGCAAACGATCGATTTTAAATCTCATGAAATCGAAGTGTTCTATAAGTGTAAATTAATATTTAACGATAAAGCTGCGACTTATCCACGGAAAGCTGTTAATTCAGCAGATATAATTCGAGCCGGATATATTAATGTAAATGTATTGGGTTTATCGATTCTCAATACCGCGGCTGCACAAACCGGCCACATCGCTAAACGCTAAATAAATGGTATTGAAATAAATTGAAATGGCCAGAGCCCCGGTAATTCTGTTGGCGGCAGAGACCACAAATGAATTCTATTTGCCCGAATAAAACCAGGAAATCTTTAAATCTAGTTCCAATAGAATTCACATGGGATGTTTGTTTCTGTTCTTTTTTTTTATTCTTCTCGTAATACTTCGTCTTCTTTTTTCTTTGATGGGCGTAAGCAACTGTCAGTTGTCAAGTTTAATCAAGAAAATTGCACTCTGAACTTAACTGCTAAAGAGTTGGACTTGTTTAGTTGTTCTCTTAATTACTTCACAAAATACTGTATGTACGTTATTTGTTATAAATAAATATTGAGTATTTTTGTTACACTGTCACATTTGGTTACTACATGTAATGATAGATGTAGCTTTATAATAAATAAATAAAAGTTTAAAAGAAGTCCCTGGAGACTGCGTGTCGAACAATCACTTGAAGCGCAAAAAAATGACCTTAAATGACATCACTGAACTGTGTTCTATCTCTTTCTGTGGCAATCACGATCTGAGTCCGTAGTACTGGACACTTATGATTTTCGAAATTTAAATATGAAAGCAAATTTTAAGAACTTCGGACAATTTCGGCAAAGTGTGACTGAAACAAAACAATGATCTGGGAAAATTGAAATTGTCTTCAGCAAGTAGTACTTAGTTACTTGAGTTTAATCAATCGAGTGCTCATCCGACATCGTAAAATCCGGCTACAGATTTAAGAAAAATCAAAACCATCATAATCAGTCATGTCAGTGCTTGGTAAAGTAGTGGCAACCTGAATGACAACCTGCAACTCTTTGGAGTTGAATTATCACCCAATCTCAACTTTGGGCCATTGAGTCTAAAGCAAAAACTGCAGCAAAAAAGCTTGGTATCCTTTCCAAAGTCAGGCGGTACTTCACAGCAGAACAGTTTCTTCAGTTGAATCAAGCACAGGTTCGGTCATGCATGGAGTATTGCTGTCACCTTTGGGATGGATCAGCCAAATACTAACTGGCTGCTTTGGGCTCGGTGGAAAAACGAGCCTTGAGACTTATAACCGTGGTCTAACCAACGCTAAACTGCAGAGCCTTGAACATCGGCGCATGGTAGCTCGTTTGTCGTTCTTCTATAGAATACATTTCGGTGAGTGTGCGAAAGAATTACATGATCTAATTCAACCGGCCCCATTCTACCTCCGGGAAACAAGGCGCGAGCGATCGCTCCACCCTTATGTTGTAGATATTCCACTTATCCGTACAAAACGATTTGGTTAGTCTTTTCTAATGCGAACGGCTAAGGTGTGGAATCTGCTGCCCGCGAGTGTATTTCCTGAACATTATAACCTAGCCATCTTTAAGGCCCGAGTCAATAGGCTGTTTCTAGGCAGGCATAATCCATTTGCAGCTGCATCGTCACTTAACATCAAGTGAGATGGCGGTCACATGACTGCCTATTAAATGATAAAAAAGTGAGATTTGGGGGTATAGAGAAAAAATATGGTACACTAATCATTTCATTAATATTTCACTTGCTGCAACGCACAGCCCATTTCAATAAATGTATTATACATATAAACCTTCCTTTTAAATCACTCAATCCATTAAAAAAATGTATCAAAATTCGTTGCGTAGTTTTAACGATCTAAGCGTACATAGAGACATAGGAACAGAGAAAGCGACTTTGTTTTATACTATGTAGTGATATTAAAGTAATTTATTTTAACAAATTACAAATTTTCCATCGTTATTTCTCTTGTAAGACGAAAAAGAAATTAATATATTCAATTACATCTTTTTGTTTTCCGCTGAGTATCCATTTCACGGCCTTATCGTCTGATTATTGGAGTCAATTCGGTGGAATATTTTAATCTGTAAATTCGCTTCGTAAGGATTCCATTTTCGCTGCTTAAAACATTTTTGAATCAATATTGGGTTTTTTAGAAAGCCCGCTGGCGAGTTTTTGTTTCGTTTGTGTAAATATTAAAGGGATTCAAAGTTTAAATATGTTTAAAAAGTGTACCATCAACATTTTAAACATATTTAAAATTTGAATCAATACATACATATCTTCACGTCAACTCCCTTGCGCAGTAGGCAGAGATTATCGAGTGCCAAGTGTCACGACTCCTACTTGCCTAGCTTCCTCCACATTCATCACTCTCTTCATATACACGCTGGTTTCGGAGACTCTTGACACCATCCTCGGATAATACTATTAAGGAGTCCTTAGTACGCATTTTTGTCCACTTAATTTGACATTAAATTGTGTAAAACGATTATACGAGTATAGTAAAGAGAACGAATACAACAAACACATCTGCCTATTGCAGTCTACTGTTGGATGTAGACTTTCCCTAGAGTTCTAAACAAGATCCAATCTCCCGTTTTCCCGATCCGTCACTATAAGTCATAAGTCCACATGGCTGGTAAAATCCCTTGCATAAGTTCACCTTCTAACTGTCCCAAACTCTAAATGGTAAGGACCGATAATATATACATAAACACAAATGTGTACCATAAACATTTTAAACATATTTAAACTTTGAATCCTAAAATATTTACACAAACACAAATGTGTAGCATCAACATTTTAAACATATTTAAACTTTGAATCCTGATTATATTTACACAAATACAAAAGTATAGCATCAACATTTTAAACATGTTTAAACTTTGAATTCTAAAATATTTACACAAACACAAAAGTATAGCATCAACATTTTAAACATATTTAAACTTTGAATCCTAAAATATTTACACAAACACAAATGTGTAGCATCAACATTTTAAAC
>DVZN01001013.1:0-11055 GCA_018237365.1 Caria ino melicerta
GCCTTACGGCGTCGAAAAACATTTTTCGCGCGGATGAATACTGTATGTTGTGCTAAGGTATCATGATGATACCTTAGCACAACATACAGTACAGCCTTTGAATAATAACTTAAGCATAATTTAGTAGAATCTGGAAACCTAAATCTGGCAGGTATTAAGATCGTATTATTGTATTGAATTTTGTAGTAAAGACATTTTAAATAAAAAATCTAGGCAACTCTTACTTTGAATGAATATTTTGCTTAAAATCGTACGTAATAAAAACAAAAAGGTACGTGAATACATTCATTTTCTTTTACGTAATATATCAAACATATTTATTTATATTTAATTTGTGATACAAGCACCTTCCGGTGTCCTACTGCACAGATTTTGATACTGCACAGATACAACGTGGCTTATTTAACGGTGAATAAGTTACTAAAATGCGACTAAGAGTTTCATTTTTTTATCATTTTTCACAATTTTTTTCAACATAGGTGGTAGAGCTTCGCAGCGGCTCGCCCGGTTAGAATGAAACCACTGCCTTACCCATTCCTGCCGCCATAACGTCAGTGCATGTCTTTGACGTGTTCCGGATTTGAGGGTAAGGTAGTCGGTATACTTACTTTTGCACGAGATCTGACATCCCGGCCTAAGGTTGGCAACGCGCCATTCTTACCATCTTACATTTCTTACCATAACGAAATCCGTCTGCTTGTTTTCCTTCCAATACTATAAAAAAAACAAATCTTTTACTCAGAATCCACGCTAATATTATGAGGAAAGATTTGATAATTTCGTACACTGTAAGTCAAAAATTGTATTAGCTTAAGCCGGAAATTTACTGTCGATGAGATTAAAAAAATTGAAACTTCGTAAAAATGCATCCTCATCAAACCTTCTATCCTGGTTGGATTTGGATCGAAAATCTTGTTTAAGAATCAAACGCAACAAATTAAACTAAACTTTTTTGAAAAATTAAACTTTTTGCCATACTTGATCCAATTTACACGTAAAAATTAAAGAATCATATTCCTTCTTTATGATGTCTTTCGTCCAAGACATAAACCGCATGAACGACCAGGTGCCTAATGGTTTCTTCAATCATCTTTTTATGCAACGACATTGTGATATTAAAAAGTATAGCGTGATTTTATTAAACCAGGTTACAAATTAAACTTTTTTCGGATCGTAGCAATTTTGACTTTGACGGAATTTTTTTTCCGTCGCCCCAATTTTTTGCAGTCATATTATTATTATCGAATTATGATTTTTCGATACCAACCCGTGCAAAGCATTACATAATTCAGCCATGTAGGTCAACGATAGGCAGGTACGTTTGTTCTTCTAAGAAGCTCAAAACTAATACGAGGAACAGAAATATTGAAGAAATTCCTTTAAAATTCCTAGCAAATAATTACTAACAATTCATAAAGCAGGGAGCAGCAGCATTCAGCAATAAATAGCAGCAATAACAGACTTGTTTGTGTGTTCATCATTTTATAATATCAAACGTGTTAATAAATCTACCTTTGTCGTTCCGCAGAATAGGTTTTTTAAATGTCATATTTTTTAAGTACATGGCACGATCTTGACTGTACACTTTTACAAAACAGGCAATTTTGGGATCCCTTGCAAAAATGACTAAATATTATTTTTATAGTTTTTTCCGTGCATCTATCTGTATGTCATATTATTTGTTTAACCATTTCTTTCGTTTGCAAAAAACTCATTTAATTATTTTAGCTATAGTCAATATAAATCTAGACACTTTTCCAGTCAATATACGATCAATCGACAACATTTTATCGTATCGTAATCGGTGGCGGAAATGGGTAGTGGTGGTACCAATATGTACATATACATACATATTGGTATACATACATATATATACATATAAGTACATTCACGTCTATTATCTCCGAAGGGGTAGGCAGAGATGTGCTAGTATCTCCACGACTCGTAAGTTCAGTAGATATACTAGAACACCCACGAGTAGCCAAGGTACTAGGGCCTATGATGTGATAGGTGGCAAGCATATCGCCACTTCGGGCACACTTCAATGCCGGGCAATGTCATGCTTACGCAGAATAATCTGATTTTTTTTAAAGAAAAGTTGCCCGACAAGGATCTCAAATCGTAGAGGTTAATGTTAATCAAAACCATTCGATTTTCGAAAATCGGAACAAATACCATCAATTCCTCACTTTTGAAAAATTTAGATTTTCTTAGTAGGAAGTTAAATATGCTTTGAATACCAAGGTCTCCAAGTATCAGTTAACGGAATTCACAGTATACAAGTCTAACTCGCACTTGGCCGGTTTTTTGTCATACGCCTGTATTTTTTATATAATGTTTAATTTCAATTCTACATTCATTCAATAACATTAAGATATCGAGTACTTTATAATGAGGAGTGTGTCCTTGGTATATACATTATATACCTATTTTATCAATCGCCTTTGTGGTCGAGCGTAGTTGGTGTCCAACTTTGATGCACAGGGTCCTGGGTTCGATTCCCGGGTCGAGTTACTTCTTTTGTAAGTTTTTTCTGTTTCAAAACCAAATATTGTAAACAGGACTGAACCCATAAAAAAGGGCTATTAAATTTTTTGCCTGTTTTGCTCGTGAAAATTGGATTCTTACCAAACTTTGTATAGTAGTAGCTTATAGTCCGAAACAACCCTTAGGATACCTTTAACTGTAGAAAAATCTCCCCATCACCGACGATAATGTACCCACATTCAGTAAAAGTCAATTTAAGCCGACCTTTAATAAAAAAGGAAACGAAAACTATGCTAGGCCAGATTATACGGCGTTTTTAATAATATTTGAAAGCAAACAAGTAGAAGGATTTCCTGATGGTAAGAAATAGACGCCGTCTTTGACATCGAAGGTGGTAATGGTGAGTTGCGTACCTAAGACAGGGATGTTAGATCTAGCTTAGGTCAAAAGTAAGTTTATCGGCCACCCCACCCTCTAAACCAGAACACGCCAATGGCGAGCACCGACAAAATATTTGTAATTAAACAATATTTAATTGCCAGAAGCCTGTATTAGATTACATTCCTAAAGTCACGTTGTTTTGACGGAAGGACGCGCCATTGTTTTGATATTTAGATGAAAAATATCTGAAATTATTTCGCGAGAGTTAAAATTCGATTACAATTTACAATAAAATAAAACAGCTTGCGCTTAGCGAGTTTTGAGAATTCTAGGGTAGGTACCTATACAGTTTCTCAGAATATAAATTCATATTAGGAAGTTACCTGCGCAGTCGGTTAAATAAAGTTTATATTATACTCGATTACAGGCTCATTAAAATCTATTACAAAATCGTTTATTTTTCTAGTTAAGTGTGGTCTAAACTTAAAAACATTAAATGGGTTTCTTGTTATTTTTTATCATTTCCTTTTTATCTGTATATTTTTTTATAATATTGGAAGGCAAACAAGTAGACGGATTCCCTGATGGTAAGAAATTCATGCCGCCTATAGCTACCAAAGGTAGTAATGGTGCGTTGCCAACCTGAGGTTGGGATGTTAGGTCTCATGCAAAAGTAAGTTTACCTTCTACTTTGCCCTCCAAGTCGGAACACGGCAATGGCAAGCACTGACGTTATGGGGGCAGGAATAGGTAAGGTGTTTGTACCATTCTACCCGGGCCAGCTGCTGCAAAGTTCTACCACCTAGTAAGAGATCATGGTGCTAGTGCCAGTAAGCCTATGCTCGCCTTTTACGAGCTGCCTGGCAGGAAGGCAGATGGTTCATTCTGCAAAGGAGCCCGGATCAACATGTTTCCATTTTTTGTTATTTCTCTGGATTTGTTTAAGTACATGTTAGGTGTAAGATGTAACACATCTTACTACCAATAAACTTTCCCTTTGCACTTATTTATTCCACTTTATTATTTTTTTTATCTTCGTTATTACTTTAAACTTTGTGTGTACAATAAAAAATTAAGCAAAAAAATTCAGTGTCAAATAAATTTATCATCAGCCCTTTAAAGATTGTGCAGAAGAATGTGGGGCATCAATCAGGTCTATCTGCGCTAAAAATAGATAAAAACATGTTTTTTTTTAATTTATTTATTTATGTATTTAGGGATAACGACAGCTTAATTAAACCTTAATTATTAACATACAACTTTCTTATACGCAAAGTCAATTAGAGTTAATAAAAAAATATTAAACACATTACAAGTACTTATTTTCATTAAAATAACTGCGTTTTTGTTCCTGTCGACGCAAAGAAATGAGGCCATAGTAAATTCAATATGAAAACAAATATGACGGTAAAATAAAACTGATTTTACTATAATATTTCGGAGATTTTATATTGATCGATTTTAAAAGAATTAGATATAACAATGATTAAGTGATAGCAACAGTTTCATAATGATACGACAAAAATATAATTATTGTTCTTAAACCTCCAAATCATGACTCAGTATAAATAGATATTTTTCCAGACACTTACTACCAAGTTTTACACTTTTTGTAACGAAGTCTATAAAGACCTAGCCGAAAATGAAAATCCTTTGATAATTATACCTACACTGTGACTTATTCTAAGCCAATACTGTTCTATTTAAACATTTGATTAATTAGTATTGGAGAGCATCCATTAATTAACAGCATTTACTAATTGATGTAACTTAAGACTCATCAAAACAATAACGGCGTGGCGCGATGATGACCCTATTTGCAGATAATTAATTCCGAGCTTATCTTATGGACTATGGAGCTGATTCATTGCCGAATAGTGACCAATATTAAAACGGGATTTAGCGTCAGGGCCTTACAATGACGCACTATAGCATTATTATTTTAATACTCCTGTGTGTGTAAAAGTGTAAAAAGTGCGCTATTATTTTATTTTAAACACTTGTACTTGTACTATGAAGGTCTACCATGTACCAACGGGAAACAGTGTAAATTATATAAAATATCGCCTTTATTGTGTATGCAATAAAATTGTCTTGCCGTATTGATAGCACAGGAATATATATATATATTATATATACTACTTTAAGGTTTCATCGTAAGGCCCAAATTTGATATATATTGCATGCCTTAAGCGCTTCTACTATTCCCTGAAAATCGCTGTAAACACGATAACTAAAAAACATTTAATATAATTTTTGAATGACGTGAACGCTAATGGCATGCTAATTTGAATTTTCCAAATTTTATATTTTCTATTTACTAACTAGCTGTTGCCCGCGACTTTGTGCCCACGTTAAAGTGACTGATAGGATCCAAAGATTTTCCCGGAGTAACAAGTGTCCTAAATCTTGACCAGGCCTTTGAACTACTACTACACAACATTTGGTTAAAATACATTCAGTAAGTAGTTTTTGCGTGTAAGCATACAAAGGGACAGACAGACGCGGAAACGACTTTATTTTATACTATGTAGTGAAGTGATTTGAGATTTAAGTTTTTATCTTTGAACTTATTCCTATTAAGACTTATCCAACGAACTGATCGGATCAAATTTAGTCATTATCGCTTGCAGTATATTGTTTCTGAAACCAATTAAACACGTCCTTGTGGCTTGGACAAATATTTGCGACCAATGCCAAATTGTTTACAGCCCAGACTCCGCCGAGCTCCATGGCAATTAGACTCTTCCATTCGAGCTTTATTTATAACTAGCTGTTGCCCGCGACCTCTTCCGCGTGAGTTTTGTTAATAAAACGTTTAGGAAAACATTGGCGGTAATTCTGCTGCGCGTTTTCCAAACTAATTTTAAATGATTTTTATTTGCCTATAACTTAAGAACAATAAAATTAGTAAGCACGTACAAACTTACAAAGATTTTAAACGTTATATTCTGAGGTTATAAACTTTAATACAAATTTTACAGCTACTAACTTTACGCCTATTATAACACCACTAAACTCATCTCGTCTCTTTATTTTTCTGTAAGTTGAAGGTGGAAAGCGATAACTTAAAAATAATTCAGTCGGTGTACAGCAGAATCATCACTTCTATTATCATGCAGACAATAAAACAGACACATCCATTCAAAGCTAATAAGTTAGGGTATTAGCTGTTAACCACAATGGTAGTAATTGTGTTCGCAATATCTAAACTAATCTAAACTGTCATAATCTAATTTTAGTAGGTTCGTAATATATAAAATACATGTACTAATTTAAGTGATATTGCATACCGTGTTATGGTCAAATATGTGAAACTCCCAAAAATGTAACAACCTAATGTACCATATTCGAGGCAATAAATGATTGATTGATTGATTGATTGATAAGGTTGCGAACTTGAACTCTATTTCTAGAGTCTAAAATGCAGCGCTTATAACTTAAAGTCCTAATAAAATATCAATCAAAAACAGATACAACCTTAAATAGTTATTACAAAATTAATCAAAACTACAATAGAGTTGGTAATGTGCATGTATTTATTATACTGACGTTGAAATTGTAACAGTGCAGAGCAAAAGTCATTTTTTTATTTACTTATTTGAACAAAGATTTCTAGTTCGATTATTATTCGTACTGCAAAAGACTGGAATTCTCTTTCTAAGTCGATATTTCCCAAATAGCATAACCAGGAATTATTTAAAGCAAGATAGGTTTTTAGCTTAATATGCCATCACCTTAGACCTTGTCTCAGCTTTCTATTTGGCGAGTTCAGGGTCATTACATTAAGCTATCAGCCATAAAAAATTCCATTGATCAGGTACCAGAAAGAAACATATATAAACAATATTTCTAATGTATTTTAATGACCATAGTGGTCTCGGAGGCATTTTAAACTCTTTTTTGTGAATTTCGGTGAATAATAAACAAATTTAAAAAAAATAGTAATTTCTTTTTTTCAATTAATCAGTATAAAAATGCACACATTCACAATTGATTTTGATATTGTTTGATTTAAATAATAATTTGATATATTTACTTTAGTGCAAATTGTTACATTATATACGCTTTTATGACGTAAAGACGTCTTTTTTTGGATGAAAGGCTTCTTCTATGCCTAGGTTCATATTCCTGGATACAAAATAAGATATTTTCAAAAGACTATATGATACGCGCTTTATTTTACGACAAAAAAGCAAAAAGTTCTAAACCTGTCAAAGTACCTTTTTCAAAGAACGTGTATTTTAAAATGCCTTGTATGTGCAAAGCTGTAAATAATTATACAGCCATCGTAAGAAATATTTATTTTAATGCACAAGCGAGGTAAATAAATATCCTTTCCTTCTTTTATCCCATAGTCATAAATACATACTACTAAAAAAATTACACTTTTAAATGTTAATTTGTTCCTGCATGACGTGTGTATAGTTTTATGACGTCATAGAGTACAAACTGTATTTTTATCAATCATGCGTAATGCGATAATTCAAGGTAATTAGAAAGATTAATTACACAATTTTATTTTGGAATAGAACACCGTATCTATTCAAATAAAATCCTTTGTCCTGAATGACTGACAGTCTAAAATAATCAACGCACAGACAAAACGACTGATCATAAAGATCTGAAACTTAGAGGGTGTGTTCTTTGCATAACGTAGGCGTCCGATAAGAAAATACTTTCTGAAATTCTACCCCTAAAGGAGGGAAAACTGAGGGCAAAGTTTATATGGGACAAAGTGATTAGCGTATTACTTCGAATCTTGCATACACATTTTTAACACAATTAATGGAAGACGTGTTTTGAGTTTAATTGAAATCCTAAAAATCACTTTTACTGCATGAAAAGTTTTTGATAACCACTAATTACTTTTACGCTATTTAAAATATTTGATTAATGAGTATTGTAGAGCATCCATTATATACAACCATTAACTAAACGGTGTAACTTAAAGCTCTTCAAAATAATGATGGCATAGTGCGGTGATGGCCCATTTAGCAGATAATTATATATTTTCTATGTCCTTTTAGGAAAGTTAGAGGTTTACCATTGCATTGACTAAAAAAAGGGACTTTCACATCGGTTCTAAATTTCAGATATCCTTTAACCTTATTACAATTTTTAGCCAGCCAATATTGGATTATGCTAAGTCTATACAAATATTCCCAGCAGTGTTTTTCAGGAAGAACTGAAAGCGACGATTGTTCATATGTTAAAAATATTTAATGTATGTATTCCCCAATAAGACATTGTCACTAAAGTACTTCCCCGTGTTAGTCCGGGCTCCTTTGCAAAATAGACGTTCTGCCTTCCTGCCAGGCAGCTCGTAAAAGGCGAGCATAGGCTTACTTTCACTAACACCGTGAACTCTTACTAGGCAGCAGAGCTTCGCCGCGGCTCGCCAGGGTAGAATGTTACCAACGCCTTACCTTTTTCTGCCCCTATAACCTCAGTGCTTGCCATTGATGTATTCCGATTTAGAGGGTAAGGTAGCCAGTAAACTTACTTTTGCACGAGGCCTAACATCCCGGCCTCAGTTTGGCGGCGCACCATTTCCACCTTTGGTGTCTATAGGCGGCGTAAATTTCTTACTATCAGGAAATCCGTTTGCTTGTCCACCTTCCAATATTATAAAAAAAGTAAACATAGAATAAAAAGCCCTGAGGATGTTTTAAAGAAAACGAAACCAGTTGGCAAAATATAATAAATCATTATAATAATAAAGTGAAACAGCATCAAGTGTTGTGAGTGTTTAATTTAAAAAAACACATCATAGAAATTAACACCAATTGTCACGTGTACCACAACACTTGCATTTTTGACATTCTTTTTTTCTGTTCACTGGTCATTGGAAAAAGAGATTCCTATATATGTGTAGTTCATCTACTTTCATATATGTTCATATACTTTCGGCTCGTATTCGTTATCCAATAGCTTAAAAACCAAAGAGATACAAGTTGAAGTATTACTTTATAAAATAGTCAACACTACAATGTTATAATCTGCTTGAGCACCGACTCTAGCAGCAAACAAAAGCTGTCGCCCAATTTACGGACGGCGACTACGGGCACATTCGTTAAGCTCTGTGTTCACGTTTAATCTCGGCCTCTCACTCTTAATTTATTTCACTCCAATTAAGTATAAACCGTCATTTTATTCATCACATGAAATTATTAAAGATTAATTACTCAACCTAAACTGATATTATAAAGAGTAAGACGATTTTTTGTTTGCATTGAAAAGATTGCATCTATAAATTGCGATTCAAAAAATGATTTCATCATAAGAATATTACATTATGATATGATCATATGAACATAGGGGAGAGAATATTTTCAAAAAGTTAGGGATTCTAAAAAAATGCTGATAATCACTAAAATTGACAAGTACACCGCTAAAATTGACAAGTAAAGTAATTTAAGTACCTACTTGCTGCAATTTGATAGTGGACATCAATATCAAGCAAATAATCGCTTACAAACACGTGCACAGCCCGAGCGGGCCTCTAGTATTTAATAAATTGAAGCCAATTTCCAAATTGGCCCTTACAAACGAAAATTTAATAGAATGAAATGCAGATCCAGAAATAAATGTTACAAAATTGTAACAAAATACATAATAGTTTTAACTAATTTTAACCTATTTTACTAAATTGTGATGTGCAAAAATATTTGATTGAAATAAAATAAATAAATTTAGGTAATTTTCAATTTCAATAAATTTATTTTTAGAAACAACATGAATTTAAAATTGATTATATTTAAACCTTTAAAAAGTTAAATAAAGAGCCTAATATTTTGAAATGATAAATGAAAGTCATTCTTATGTATTTAAACGCAATCTGCAATTATATTTTGACTTAATTTAAGGTATTGTTAATCTGTGATTGAAATCTATGATATATTATTATATATAATATCATTGGTTGAACTCTAAATATTTTAAGTTATGAGTTTTTCAAGCTGTTGGTTAGGGGTAACATTCATATATTTTAGAATAGTTATGTAAAGAAAAATATAAAAACGGGCTTCTGGGTCAGTTGTGCATGATATGTGTTTCGTATCTTTTTTATTCACAAAATTAGCAAATAAGTAGACGACTCTTCTGAACGTAAAAACAACATAGTTATCACTTGAAATCAAAGCTTAACTTATTACTTTTTATGAAATTCACAACAGAAAATATTAAGTTTAGTTGACCAAAATTACGCAACAAAATAACAAAGTTCCTACAGAAAACCTAATAAGTTCAAAATAGAATTAACTGAGATGCTAGTCGCGGCACGTTAAAAAAATCTTAATTTTCAACTGCATAAAATTTTATCAAAACGGTAGAGTTTTTTTTACAATAGGCAAACAAGCAGACGGATTTTTTGATGGTAAGAACGCCGCCCATAGATACATTTACCTCATCAACATCATCTGAGCTTTAATCTCGGATATTCCTCACGTTGGAAACCCAGAGTCCACTTTTCCATTTTTGTGATATCTCACTTTTACATTCTTCATCATCAACACCATCTGAGCTGTAATCTCGGTTAGTCTTTATTTTATTCTTCTTCTTTAATTTCGGTTATTCCTCAAGTGTAGACGTGAAAACCCAGAGTTCACTTTTCTACTTTCTTGATTTCTCTCTTACATTCATCATTATCATCAACACTATCTAAGCTTTATTCTCGGTTATTCCTCATGTGTAGATGTGGAAATCCTGAGTCCGCTTTTCTACTTTTTCTTCACCATGCATCCTGGGTTCCTACGTAGAGAAACAAAAGTAAGAGCATTTGCTTCTCGTGTTCACACAGTCTTCGGCATCCTTGATGGTGAATAGACTCACGTATGGCACCGGAGTCTTACTCTACGACATATAGCCAGCGTTACATGAATCAATCTCTTTTCCCAGACACTTCTTTTATAGACCATATTACCTTAATCGGCTTTCCTCTTCACAATTACATTATTTGACACTAATTAGGTACAAACTGTCCATCAATCATACGTAACGAGATGTAAGAAAATTAGCAAAGATTAATTACGCAATATTTAATTAATTGAAGCCTGTATTAATTCCATTAGATTCGATCCCGAAATTGAAAGTCACGTTGGCGTAACGGACGGGCGCACCATTGTTTTGAAGTTAAAATGGAACATAATTTAAAATGATTTCTCGGAAAGTCATTTTTGTTTGTTT
>DVZN01001014.1:0-11053 GCA_018237365.1 Caria ino melicerta
CGAACATTAAGTACCATTATCTTGCAAAAATTTAGAGGAAAATACATAAGTCAGGGCTATTATTGAACTTTACATATCAAAGAATATTCCGCGAAATGTAAATTATCTATGCTATCTGTAGTGACAAGAAATACACCTTAAGATGTTCTAATATTGAAACCACACTTAAACATCGCACAATATTTGTAACATTACAATAATACACTCTATTCATTAGGAATGTACTTACAATAATAATCTCTCAATAATTTATAATTTCGATCACAGTGTACTTTACTGTTAGGTATAACAATTCCGAGTCGAGACAATATATTATTTTGTATAAATACTGATCAATAAGAAAACAATGAATGCAACACATACTTAATTCTATAATTTTGTATGCATTATTGGCACGAAAGTTTGCTTACGTCCATTCGATATTTGGTATGAGACAACGCTTCTCTATACAAAATTAGAGATATACACTAACGGTGAACATTAGAAAGGACGTCGTGACTTAGCTTATGACTTGAGGTAGAACATAGGGATCAAACTACTAATAGGGTACATCTAGGAATGTAATTAAATGGCAACTTACAGCAGACCTACTCACTAAATGTGTAACATTCGAGTGCACAAAACTTACTCACTCACATAACGTACCGTTTATAAATTGATATATGCATTAAAAATTATATAAACTCGGAAATAGATTAACTATAGTCACGTGACCAAGCAAGAGAACAAACAATTTTATTTACATAGAGTACAATCTAGTTTAAACTAAAAATAATATGCATAGCTTTTCTTTTAGAACAAAGAAATTACGCAAATTTGGCTAAACATATCACAAGTGTACGCTTACTGGCGACAACGTCACTATTCTATACATAATTGAAAGTTCCCTGTAGAACACGCACTGTTTTTTCTTTTGTCGTCTATTTACGGCGAGCGGCGTCCACTACAGGTATGGCTGTAGGTCGTCGCCTGCGCAGATTGTCTAAGAGGGTTCGCAATTGATGAACATGTACACGGGTGACACTAGGATCACTGCTGCTCTCGCACCAAGCTAGGAATTTCTCACCATGTACAAGAGCTTCAGCTGTATCTGTTTCGCAATCCCCGTTCGTCACTACATTGGTTTTGGTCTCATCATTAGCTATTTGATTGTTGTTGAATAGTAAATTATCTAAAACGTTACGTACTTTCGTTTGTGTTCTACCTATTTCGATTGGTCTTTCACTTGGTTCTTTGTTCTCACTCCCGATTTCTGGACTCCTTGCAACTTCTGTGGCTGTTGGCTCTACATGATCAGTTTCTGGCATTTTCATTTGTTGAGCATTAGTCGGTAATTGTTCGGGGCTCGTCGTGGTACGGCAATCCTCGTCTGTTTTTCCTCTTACAAGTTGTGAATATAAAATATTTTCAGCTGAGGTCTCCTTGGGAACCTGCGCTGCTGATTTCAGCTTATCGTCTGGCAGGGGCATCCCACCACCGAACTGTTTGTAATATTGCCACAGGATGTTATGCCTGTTGGGGTAATCGAGATGACTGGTGATTGGTGGTATTGGTGCAACAGGTTTAGGTGGTAATGTGGCTTCAGTGGGCTTTCCTAATTGAAGCGGTCGCGTTGAAGTTTTTTGAGCAGTTAAGTCAAACATTGCCGATGAGAGCTGTTGAGTTTTAAGCCAATACCATAATGACTCGTCTGCTGCTTGACTTGCTGACTGACTGCTCATATGGCTCGACTTGGAGCTACTTGGGCGATAAAGATCGGATGAAGAGGAGTGGCTTGATTTACTGCGATGGTGGTGTTTGGTATCGCTTAAGGAATGCACTCCATTATGAGCGGGTTTAGGTGATCGAATTGACCGTAGTGCCCTACTGGCAGGTTGAGCGGAGAGAGCTGATAGACTAGGATTTAAATGAGCAAGTAAAGATAAGTTTGTGGCTATTTCGTTGAAGCTCATGCCTAAGTGGGTGTGTGTTAGTCCGGTAAGGTGTGGGAGCCCTGACAAAGGACTGATAGCGCTCATAGAGACGCTAGCTCCAGGTTCAGGTCGACGCTCTCGATGTACGGGTGGGGATGGTTCACTGCGTTTAGTGGTTAATTCTACTGGTGTATCATTCAAGGGTGTTGTTTGTTGTAGAGGATGTGTACCAGTAACGGCATTGGAAAGGTCTAAACCACTTGCATCGGGAGATTTTGAAGTAGTTGGTGACTCTGTGCGAGCTCTCTTCTCTGGTGGGTCTCCATCGCTACTCTTGTCGGTGTCGCCAGAAGGAGAAGATAGGCGGGAAGTCATGTAGCGGAGTTTATCCTCGTTTTTGCACCATCCACGTAGGGTTGACTCGGGGACGCCGATGTCTCGGGCCACTGATGCTTTTGATTCTCCGTCGTTGACGCGTTGTATGGCTTCTATTTTGTCTCCTGGAGTGAGTGCACGCATGGGACGTTTTCCTTTCGTTGTCGCCATTTTGGCTTTTCGCTTACTGAAAAGACAAAAAAGAGGAAATTAATATATTTTGTTCAGTTTCATTAAGATACTATAATACTAATCTTAAAATGTTCATAAAAACACTTGAGCTGTTTTACGTATCAATTATAATTACTAATTATTAATTATAAAGCCTTCTTTTTACAGCATCATCAGTGCTAGATCTTAGGTTACTAACGTAAAACAGAACAAGTGTTTTAATTTGAAGATATGAATATGTGGAAGTTTTACCAAACGCCAACGATAGAAAATATG
Source organism: Caria ino melicerta (assembly GCA_018237365.1). Taxonomy (NCBI): domain Eukaryota; kingdom Metazoa; phylum Arthropoda; class Insecta; order Lepidoptera; family Riodinidae; genus Caria; species Caria ino. The sequence continues at coordinate 2,736 of DVZN01001014.1, forward strand.
AATCTACACCTAAATCTAAAATATTTAAATAGCCATATTTTGACTGAATTGACCTTCAGTTAGTACAGTTTATTGGTCAATGACTTAGATTTAAATTCTAAATGTAATTACTTTATAACTATAAATTAAAAAAGGTACAAAAACAACAAAATGTGTAATAATATGTTGAACTAAAATCCTTTTCGGACTTAATTGTGATTTTTCCATTGTTTTTGTATAAACAATGCAAAAATTACTGCGTTCACAATATAATTACATACAAAGTTTCTCTATACATTGAATTGACGTTATCTTACTCACATCTTTTCAAACAAGTATGTTTTAAATATTATTAGAGTTATTAATACTTATTATGTTATAGTAGTAGTTATAGTAGTCTCATGAAGTATTTGAATCTAACCAGTAGTATTATTACAAAGGCGAATATACGTAGATTTATGTAAATTTAAAATTTTGGCGTCTTATGTATAAATTGTAGGTATTTTAAAGAACTCAGAATAACAAATAGGTTTATTTCAATAAGTTTCAACTTAAAAAAAAGTTACTTAGCAGAGTTATTGATCACTCAGATGATTTTTGCGACGTAGCTATGTTTAGGGAAATACTGCGGATCATGAATCGAATAGGTAGTATTAATTTATTTAACTTAGAAATGTATTCCTGTATATTATAACCTAGCAATCTTTAAGGCCCGAGTCATTAGGCAGTTTCTAGGCAGCCATGATCCATCTTCAGCCGTATCGTCACTTAACATCAGGTGAGGTGGCGGTTAAATGACTGCCTATTAAATAATAAAAAAAAAAATACATCGAGCATATATCGTGACTGCAACATTCTGATGTATGTATGAGAAATACATTCAAAAACAATTTTTAAGAAAGTTTCATTACGAACATTACCATAGAACAGATAGTATAATACTTATAGCCGAAAGATAAATATTATGTTGGTACAGTATATCAGATTGATTATTTAAACTATTTATTCATTCAAGTCTACATATTTTTTTGTGAATTTAATTTTATAAACCAAAAAACATTTCTTAGGTGAAAATTAGATTTTAACTTGGTGATTTAAAACTACTTTGGTAGTGAATTTCATTCTGAATTGATAGGTTAGTATTTATGATATGGTTTTTTTAAATCAATATTTATTATGGTTTATAAATACTTATACCTTTTTCATTAACAAACTACTAACAATAAAAATATTCTTTTATATTTCAAATTTGTAAATACACTCCATAAAAAGTTAAACACAGATATAAACGTGATTTAGGATGCATTTAACTTTAAATTTAGAATAATTTTTGGGGCACTCATTTATAAAATATATTTTTTAAAATAAACGTTTAGTGGAGTTACGTTCCACGAAAAAATAGTGGGAAATCGTAGACAGACATGAATCATATTTATATGACGTAGAGAGGAAATCAATTTAGAATTATTTTAAAATATGTATTACTCCCAGAATTTTATTCAGCGCTTGACACTGATAGCTAAATTATGATTAGGTACACATTTGCCAAGACTATTGCTACACAATATTAGATAATATTTTGAAGTCATAAAACGACGGCTATCTCTGGAGAAAAATATGGTAGCTGGTTTTCTGCTTGTTTACTATTTATTACCAAAAAGTTTAATAATTGTATAAATTATTCACTATGATATTTACCTAAAGTTTATATTTTAATGCTTATAATTATATTATACTTATGTAGAAGGATTTTACCCAGTGATATTTATATTGAAAAAGTTTGATAAAAGATTATTTAAAAAATATAAACTCATGACTACACGAAACAATAATGCGTCCAAAGAAAATTAATGATATCATATCACAATATTTAATGATAATGTATTAAAAAGTTGCCGGAACATGAACGTCATAATAATTGTGTTTACATGAGTTGATGTAAAGTTGTGAAAAGATAAACAAAAAGAAGACATAAAATTATGACCTACGACAACAGTGAGCGGCAAAAGTTGGCAGGTCGTTGACATGGTGACCTTGCAGTTGTATGTTTTGCACAACAATCGATAGATGGCGGTGCATGACTCAAACAAACGTGGAATATTTTTATTTTGTCTTTTGTGTTGTCATTTTTGCATATTACTTTATTTTACATTTTTACTAAGGTGAATATTTTCTAAGGTTTTCTTGTCATGGTTATTGTAATATTGTTTAATTTCTAATGTACGAATACATAATAAATACAATTTATGAATGTAGAGTTTTGTTTATATGGTATTTTTTTGCATTATTTCTAATAAAGTTTTTTTTTGGAAAGTTTTTGAATGGAAAGAGATTTGGGATTTTAACTCAAAAATTTTAGTTTTGCACAAATAATTCTACAAAAAACCTTTTTATTTTTTGGCCTTATACAAAAATAGCTTTAGTTTTTACCTGGTTTGTGTCGAAATTATATTATTAAGTTATAATAACATATTTTACGGTTTTGCAATATTTGATTATATTGAAATAAGAAATTTTACGAATTTTTGAAATTATTTTACGAATATATTTTTGGTTTTTATTATTTTTTAAACAATACAATTTACTGAAATTAATTCTTTTACTGACTTAAATCCTAGGTTTTTGAAGACAGTAATTTTGGTATATCAAGTTTTAAGAAATAAATTCTGATAAATCTATCTTTAACTTTAAATGCAGTGGAAACATATATTTAGGTATCCAAAATTACCACATCGACCCTGATACATTTGTGTAATATTATGGAACAATTTACATTCAGATATATTTATTGATATAATGAAAATATATTCATGAAGCTACATAAAAAAATAGTAAAATCAAATATAATTTTGAACAAGAAAATATTTTTTCATTTTAACATAAGTTTAACATTGGGAATATTCTGCTTATATTGTTGATGTACGTTTTTAAATTATGATGAGAAAAAACATTATAAATAGTAAAAACTACCCTCAATTCATTTGTTATAATTTATTTTGAGTTTTTACATTGTTTTAGTTTTAACGATATTTTGTAACTTCTTATTTAAGATTATCTTCCTTATAATTTGCATCCCAAATTGGTTGGCTTGTCCTAAACTTATATTTCCAAAAAAATGATTAAGAAATTGCAAATTGAGGCAAACTTACTTGCGAGCCAGCACGTGCGTTTTGTTTACAATATTTGACAGCTCCGTATTGATAATATAACCGCACTCCTTTTGATAAGTTATACCAGGATGCGCAGAGCGCTGGCACGTGTCCACACGGTTGTTGGTTAAAATTTCACACACTAATCACAAGTCACAATTTGATCGCGGACTGGCCGACGCGGTATGAGCGTGCATCGCTAAGAGCGCGCGGCGAGTGTATGCCGGTTGATAAGGCCGCGGTCCGACAGCCGGCCGCGCCTCTCCTTTGTCCGGCGACCACCCCGCGTCCCGCTTCACCCCGCACCCCGCGCACCGTAAACCTAGCCTCCGCACTTTATTAATGCAATTAATTCCCAAGTCGGAACGCATCGACTTTCTACGGAACACCGAAAAGATTTCTGCAAAGTTTTCAACTTGGAACTTTTACGCTTAATCGCGGACCACCGCAACTTTTCTTGGTTTTAAAGTTGAAAGTTTTAATCTTACACTCCACGAAGTAACTTAAGCCCTAAATAAGATATCTATTTTTCTTTTAATTAAATTTATGTTGTTTTTAGTATTTGAAATTGAAACGTTATATTTTGGAGCTAATTTAAAAATATATAAATTTTAATAAACAAATAATACCGGTTTAATGGGGTTCAATAGATTTGATATGGGTTGCCAGATACAAGATCATCTTTTTGGGGACATTTCTAGAAGAAATCACAATCAGTTTCTCTGTATATTTTTGATATTATAAACGAATTCGGCGTCATTACTCACAATTATACACTCACAAAATAACCCCGTATTGGTCCGGGCTCTTTAGCAGAATAGACCATTTGCCTTCCTGCCAGGCAACTCGTAAAAGGCGAGCATAGACTTACTGTCACTAACCGTGAGCTCCGACTAGGCGGTAGAGTTTCGCAGCGGGTCGCTCGGATTGGTACCACCGTCTTAACTATTCCTGCCGTTAAAACGTCATCTCAATTAACAAACTTCCATTCTTTATAATATTTACTTAGTCTCTATAAATAAAAATATTTCGATAGTAGTGAATAGATTAAAAAAAATATTTTACCCCCCATTGAACACTTAAAACAACCAATTAATCGATAAATTACTGGTAAAAAGTAGAGTCGCGAGGGACTCTACTCTTCAACAACAATTTTGTTTGTAATATCTAAGCTTAAGAAATACTGGACCGTTTTTTTAACTAATGTGATTGGTCCTAATGAACTCGAAAGATTTTAAAGGACCTTAATTTTTTTGGTTTTGCTGTGTTTAAATATTTCCGTGTATTTTATTTTAACTGCCTTGGCTAATCGTGGGTGTTCTAGTATATCTACTGGACTAACGAGTCGTGGAGATACTAGCACACCTCTGCTTACCCCTTCGGGGATGATAGGCGTGAAGTTACTTTATTTTTTTGAATTTTGTAGTTTGATCGAATAGTGTCATTTCTACGTGTGGTTAACTTACGGATTTCTACGTGTGGTTAACTTACGGATTTCTACGTGTGGTTAACTTACGGATTTCTATGAGTGGTAGATTCCAGTTACAATCAATCAAAAGGGTCTTTAATTAATAACAGTTAACAGTGTAATTCTACTAGTTGTCCCGTCGAACTTCGCTCCTCATGTATATCCTTAACATTAAAAACGCCAAAAATAATTAAGATTAAACTATCCTGTATTTTAAGTTTGACCATATTACAAATTATTTTAAAATATTTAGGTTATGATTTAAAAATATTAAGAGGTGGATTAATCATCTTCTCATCAGCCGGTACCGCATCGGCAGCAAACCCATATGTTGCTGATGCCCATGGGCGGTGGCCTCTAATATAATATACAATATAACAAATAGATGTATATCTAATGAATAAATTTTTCTAGGTTAGCTTTTCAATCTAATATGCATCGAATAAAACTTAACCTTGTGCACTATTTAATTTTCACACAACTTCCCAAAAAGGAGGAGATTCACAATTCGATTCCATTTTTTATTTATGTTTGTTACCTCAAAACTCTATCATTTATTGAAGATATGTTTTTTCTTCAGTATTTGATAGAGCTTCCTATTTGGTCTTATTTCGATAAATTCATTGAGTGCTAGCTTGGTGTTTTAGTGTAATGGCTAGCTCGTCGGCCCCGAACGCCGGAGGTGTGGGTCCGATCATCACCTTTTCGTTCTTAATTTTTTTACGGTCAGGCTTGCAACACTCAATAGGATTATTATACATGTAATATGTTACATGTAACGCTGTTTGGTTAGAATTTGTTTTAAAACTAAGTCGCTTTCTCTGTCCCTATGTCGCTATGTGTGTTTAAATCTTTAAAACTACGTAATGGATTTTGATGGGTTTTATAATATATATAGTGATTCCAGAGACAGGTTTATATGTATAATACCTGCATAAAACAATAGAGAAACATTGATAATTTAAAATGTTTCTAATGTGATGTCTGTAAAAGACATTCTGTAGTGTATTTACTATCAGTTTTGCACCCGTGCGAAGCCGGGGCGGGTCGTTAGTAGTAAATAATATATTTCTATCATTAATAGATTTTACGAGCGATAACCTACTGGCTGGAATGTTCTGGCCTACTCCGACAGCTGACCTGCCATTTTCTGAGCTTCAAGACGCAAATGCCTGTGAATATTCTACCTGCCCATTCCAAGTTGCACAACCCAATAAGTTCGACTTAGGGTTGAAAATTAGAAAAAAATTGTGATACATCACAATGTAATAACATGTTTCTAAACATTAAAAAAAAACAAGTGCTAAAAAGGGGAGGTCTGTCTATTCGGGACAAACTCAAAAACTACTAAATACGATTGGCGACTGACTTGCCACCCGTCACATCATGGAACCTAATATCGTCGGTTAATCGTGGATGCATACTAGTATGTACCTCTGCCTACGCTTTCGAAGATATATGGGCGTAGCGATATTTTTTTACAACTAAATAGATTTTCATGTAGTTTTCACCAATAGACAGACATTCTTGGTTTAGTTATATCATTTGTTAAAGTTGTGTAAAAAGTTTGATATACAAATAATTTGTATTAAAATTGCCTTACTGTGTGTACAAAACTTGAAATAATTTTACAAGAATCGTAAAAATATACCTCTTCATGCGTAAGCATTATAAATTCACAATTTTTACTTATTTTATGCTATAATCATAAATATCTACCAACCGGCTACCTAACCTCCAACCAAAGTTGACTGTCCACCTTAACCTCCAACCCAAATCAAGGTAGCCTGTAAACCTACGTTTAGGCCACACAACCCAGCCTCAGGTTGGCTGCCCACATGTGGCGGTGTGAATTGCTTACTATCAAGGAATCTGCCTGCTTGTGTTCATTCCAATATAAAAAATTCGTGTCTCGACAAAACAAGAAATTAACACGTCAATGATAAGTACTGGTTTATGGCGCCAGGAGTACACTGATGCAAGGCGGTGGTACCAATCAGGGCAAGCCGCTGCTAATCTCTATCATTCAGTTGAGGTCACGTTAGTGACAGTAATCCTATGCTCGCTTTTTACGAGCTGCCTGGCCGACAGGCAGTTCCTCTATTTTAAACTGTTTTGTTTTTTTATGTATTTTTTATAGTATTGGAAGACAAACAAGCAGACGCATTTCCTGATGGTAAGAAATTCATGCCACCTATAGTATAGGCACCAAAGGTGATAATGGTGCGTTGCCAAACTGAGGCCGAGATGTTAGGCCTCGTGGAAAAGTAAGTTTACAAGCACTGACGTAACGGCGGCAGGAATAGGTAAGGCGGGAGTACCATCCTACCCGGCGAGCCGCTGCGAAGATCTACTGCCTCGTAAATGACTTATATCTAATGACCGTCTTGGTCGATATAGCTCAAAATGACTTTTGGGTGCAACAGCGTGTTCTACCGGGGTTGAAGTAACGTGTTGCCTTAACTATTCCTGCCGCCATAACGCCCTTCTCGAGCGAGTCGCTGCAAATCTGTACTACCTTGTCACGGTGTTAGTAAAAGTAAACCTATGCTCGCTTTTCACGAGCTGCCTGGCAGGAAGGAAGGTATATTCTGCAAAGGAGCTCGGACCAACACGTATAATTTAATTATTTTTTCTTCATAAGTTTTTTTTTCTTATTTTAATTGGTACGATAATTTTAGGACATGCTTATTTAGTCGTGTTCCCCAAATGTTTTTAAACTTTTAGAATCATCTTTAAAAAAACTTTTTTCCAGGGCAAATTCTTACTGAAATGGAAACTGTGGGACGCCTCCAACCCAACTCAGGCTTGCTGCTTTAAGATCAATATTGAACTTAGAAGATAAACTTTTCATTTGAGGGTTTTGAATTAGTTAAATATAATCTTGAAAATTTATTAAACATATTATTTATTTAATACTGATGCAAAATTTATCCTACAGTAGATATTGCCATCACTCACATGGAATTAAAAATTCGCTCTTAGGTGACCTGTAGTTGAGTAAAGAAATAATTCAAACAAATTTTAAGTGTGTCGAGAGGCGTCGGTATCCGACTTTGACACGAGAGGTCCCGGGTTCACGGGTCGGGCAACTTTTTCTATGAGTTTTGTCAGTTTTTCTGAAAAACATAACATTACCTCTGCCTACCCATTCGAGGATGTACAGGCGTGACGATATTTATATATTTATTTTAAATTTCAAGTGTGTAAGCCTTATAGTATTTTATTGTTCCGTTTCAAATAAAGTTCTATTTATTATTTATTTATTATAGTTCCATAAGTAACGTAATGACTAAAATGAGTACTCAGGTGGAAATATTTAAAAAAGACGTGGAATATGACGGTGAAACTGGCACACTGACTGGACGTCACTCAGAGAGCTGTGGAAAGGTCTCTGCTTGGGATCTCGCTTATGGATAAAATCCGAAATAAGATTATCAGGCAGAAGACTAATGTGACTGATGTAATTCAGAAGTATCATAAACGGGTTCTCGAACGGTAGATTTGTTGTAAACGTATTGTTGACGCCCGTCGGCTAGGTGGACTAACAACTTGGATAGGGCAGTTCATAGTGACTTCAAAACGTGAAATCAGACCTTGTGGGGTACTCTGCGGTAGGCCTTCGTCTAGCACAGGGTCTGGATATATACAGGGTGTTTTTCTAGTCGAGGGACCTGTTGAAACAGAGCACTCAGTATTCGATTCTGAGCCCAAATATCTAT
>DVZN01001015.1:0-11052 GCA_018237365.1 Caria ino melicerta
GTGAAGTAATAAAAAATAGTCATTAAGAACTAGTCAAGCGGTTAGTTTTATTTATAAATTCAACTGTTTACCTTTAGAAGCAGTTGCAATTGGCATCTTAAAATGCAAGGCAAATTTTCTGTAGATTAGTTTGACGGTCGCAGTATCAGTTAATCGCTCGATAACAAGTCGATTGTATTGATAACATGTAAACGGTTGCCATTCAATAAAGACGATGACTATTTTTTATTACTTCACTGAAGCGGTTTTATTTATGTTTTTCAGTCGGTATTTTCGAAAGTGTGTTCATCCTTGTCACGTCTCAGCGTGTTTGCCGATCTCTGCTCGGGACAACCGAAACATTAGCTCTTTACACGAGAGCCGCGCAGCCAATTGCGACGTTTTAAATAGTTATCGTCACTTTAACTCGTGAATCACTGTCTAGTGAAAACCATAGGAAAATCCGTTTAGCAGTTTTTGAGTTCATAGCGAACAGACAGCCGCGGCGGAAAACATTGTTTTAAATTATTTAATGTACAAGGAAAATGAAATAAGTTTTTCAATAATTAAGAATGACTTTAAAATCATTATATTACACAACTAGCGACCCGCCCCGGCTTCGCACGGGTGCAAAACTGAAACTAAATATATTAAAGAATGTCAGACATCACATTAGAAACCTCTAAAATGATTAGTGTTTCTCTATTATTTTAGGTATGTATTATACATAAGTATTACACATACATTCTCTTGAATTACTCTATTTATAAAAAAAACCGCATCAAAATTCTTTGCGTATTTTTAAAGATTTAAGTATGTAGGGTGTTCCGCTACACTGCTGTATGATCGATGCTGTGGCTGGTGCCTGCTACTGGCTCCAGATCATAAATGCTACGTTGGGTTATATAAGACGGGCTGCTGCTGCCCGAATGAGTGGCTAGCGATCACTGATAGGTACAAAATGCTAACTTAAACAAATACGCCGTACGAGGTAAATTACATATTGGCTCGTACAAAGCATGCAAAGGGACATAGGCACAGAGAAAGCGACTTTGTTTTATACTATGTAGTGAAGAAGACGATATAAAACCGTGATGTCCCGACTTAGCCTCGCCGTTTGAAATACATGATAAACTACGTTTTGCAAGCGACAGGCGGCTATCATTATATCTATTGACTATAATATTTTTCCGATTTTTATTGTTGTGTACAATTTTTGTTTCAATTTAATTTTCTCATGTTTCATTAATGAAAACCACAAATTCGGTATCATTTGTCTATCTGCCCTATTCGCGCCGGTCTCGGTGCTTTGGCAAGTCGCCAAGCCTACGTCACGTAAAATGAATTAGGGATATTATACAATTTCGGATCTGGAAATTGATACGGATATATAAAAATAAATAAATAAATATCGTCACGCAGATATATCCTCGAAACATTAGGTAGAGGTACATACATGTATGCACCCACGATTAGCCGACGATATTAGGTCACATAAAGTGACGGGTGGCAACTCCGTCGCCTATCGGACACAAATCCAATCCCATGCAACGTTATGTTTTTTAGATATATAACTAATAAAATAAGTGATGGTCACGGTTTCAGCTATGGTATCCTACTATCTATTATAGATCCGTATCCGTAAATTAACATTGAATTTAATTCGGACTTGCTGTTATTTGCGTTCCTTCCTTCATTTATGGTTTCGCCCTCATTCTGACAGCACTTTTAAATAAATCGCACTCACATTATTTATTAAATACAGGTTTTAGATATGGTTACGGATAATAACTTATTTCGGACTGGCTGTTTTTTTGCGGTATCATCACAACTTCTCATAACGTAGTGGTATGTATAGCATCTAGACTTCCTCGTGAATTGGGCTACCACAAGTGCGAAATATATTTTTAAGTCTGACTTGTAGATTTTAGAACTAGCACATTAAAAAAAGCTGTAAAACTCTATAACATTAGTATACATTATACTTTTTCGAAAAGTAGGTACAGTTACAAGTATTGAGAATTTCATGGCGTTGTAAGAGTAAATTACTTAATATGAAAATGACTAGATTTTATTTTTGAATTTTTATTCGATCCTAAACTTGGCCAAAAAAAAACAAAAATCTGTCAACATGCTTAGACTTCACCCCTATCTGATATTATTCGAAACTTTTAAAATCATATTCCGTTACGCTTACAATTTTATTTTTAATATCCGATAGTTTCGGTTACGGTTGCGGAGCTCATCAACATCCCTGATATGAATGAATAAATTCAGTTCGTTCATTGAGTGCAATAACTCTTGTTGTTCGCGCCCGCGTCACCTGTGGGTTGCGAGATACTGGGGCTGTCTGCACGCTCGCCTTAGCCGGTTACAAATTCTTCAAATCCACACTATTCTGTAGGTAATAATGTTATAATCTTGAAAATATTGTGATAACTTTATCTGTATAGATAGGTCAGTTATGATGGAATTTAATGTAAAGATATTTTAATAATTGGATGCCTGTAAAAGGTATTCGATAATGTTTCTTCAGGAATCAACATCTAAGCGAAATAGGTAAAATTATCAAGCGGGTAAAGTTACCGCTATTGTACTGGGTTATCTCACCGAGCTATGTAAAAACACGCTTTGGATTCCTGTGTGACACAAACAATAAGTTTCAAATGAAATTATACTGGACAGTTGGAGATTACGTGCATTCCACATCTTTTTGTTACAAATCCCTTTGAGAACCTATCTACAGCTAAATTATGGAAGTCGTTGCCATTACCGTTTCGTATTAAAAATATACTTTTCTTAAAAATTAAACTAAAACAACATTCATTGGTCCTCACCATTTATTGATATAGTTAAAATTTCTCATCATGCAATTGTTCCTCCTTGTTAAATGTAAATCAGTCGTAAAATGTCCCGTTTCCAAATATTTTTTAATGAGTATTGTTTTGATAGCTTTCCTTAAAATAATAATTTTGTGTGCGTCATACATATCACTAACATCTAAATACACCGCAACAAATTATTTAATATTAAGCACCAGTTTCCAAACTGTCCAAACGGTTGTCTGTAATAAATCGCATTTTTGGGTAGAATCGCCGGCTGGTTCCCTGCAAGGCTTGAAAGTCGAATGTACACTCGAACCACACCTGTTGTTGGTGTGCAATAAACAATATTTGTAATACCTTGGGCAGCCACACGTCCACGAAGTACATACTATTATGTACCTACGATTAGCCGACTATATTAGATCCTATGATGTGACGGGTGGCAAGTCCGTCGCCAATCGGGCACAAACCGAATTCCAGGCAACGTTATGATTTTCAGAAAAAGTGTATATAACAAGTTTTCCGACCCGGGAATTGAACCCGGTATCTCTCGCGTCTAAGGCGGACACCGACACCACTCGACCACAGAGGCGATTGCGTACACGCGTATTTAGTACAAAGTGAAACTCTCGTCGGAAGCCTTACAGTCGCCTTATGTATTAAGATCACTGAGCACTCACCTGACTTGATCTGATGCGACCCTTCAGTAATTGAGGTCTACACTCACATCACCTGTGTTTTTATAACATTGGGAAGCAAATAAGCGGGCGGGTTCCTTGGTAAGAAATTCAACAAAGGTTATGTTGCGTTGCAAATCTGAAGTTAGGTTTTAACCTCGTGTAAAAGCAAGTTTATCGGCTATATTCGGTACACCAAACTGAAACCAGTCAACGCCGAGCACTGACGTTATGGTAGCAGAAATGAATGAAACGATTATTTACATAGTCACATGGTTATGTAATATAATTTGATGCTAGTCAGGAATAGAAACAGGCCGATCATAAACGGAAATATCGCCTAAGCGATCATTATGGTCATAAATCCATATACTTAGTATGTAGGAATATATTTTAGATTTCCACCTATGTATTGGCTCATCACGATAATATCTCTTGAACTATAAAGCCTAAGATTTTACATTTGGTAGGAATACCTACTCTTGTCGCCGAGTACCTAGATAGTTAAGAATAGATTTAACACATTCCAGTCTGCCAATTACTTGGTGGCAACGGCTCGTCCGGATCAGTATCACCGCCCTACCTATTCATGCCGCCATAATGTCAGTACTTGTTTCGGTTTGGAGGGTAAGGTAGCCGGTAATCTTACTGTTGCACGAGGTCTCAGGCTGGCAACGCACCATTATCACCTTTGGTGTATATAGGCAGCGTGTATTTTTTACCATTTTTTACCACCAGGAAATCAGTCTGCTTGCATTCCTTTTAACGCTATAAAAATGCTTTTTGTTTATGAAATAAAATTTGTAAGACGTGTCATATAGTAATAATATTATAAATCCTACAATGGGTTTATAATGAGCGAGGATAAAAAAGGTCAATAAATAATATTGGCTCCGCAGCATGACTCGCAGAGTAGGACACGGACTGAACAATAACATGAAACATCCGGCGAACAAACATTTTTAAATATTTTACTATGTCAATGTTTTAGTAGGCTGTAGATGATTATACATTTTACTATAAATGCCTGTTCCTAGTGTCTGATTGCTATAAATATCTATACCTACCTTGTATCTGTACAATATTTTTTAGATAATCGTGATAGATATGATAAAAGCCATGAGGACTAACTGACATAAATTTTACGACCTTACATTTTTTATCCATATGTAGGTACGTCACGTTACAGCTACAAAATAAAAATAAAAATGATTTTATGGCAAATTAGTGAGAATATTTTAATGTATTATCCGGGCAAAGTCGTAAACCGTAATTAACTGCACATATTGTTACATTTAGGTACCTCGTGTTCCTCTAGGCTTCATTACAGAATAGCTGCCTTCCTGTCAGGCAGCTCGTAAAAGGCTACTAAAAGCACTAATACCGTGTTCTCTGACTAGGTGCTAGAATTTCGCAACGGGTCGCCTGGATTGGTACCACGGCCTTGCCTACCCATTCCTGCGCCATAACCTCACTGCTTGCCGTTGACGTGTTCTGCTTTGGAGGGTAAGGTAGTCGAGAACTTACTTTTGCACGAGGTCTAACTACCCGGTTTCAGGTTGGCAACGCAACATTACCACCTTTGGTGTCTATAGGCAGCGTGAATTTCTTACCATCTGGAAATCTGTCTGCTTGTTTGCCTTTCACTATTTTAAAAAAATGAGGTAATTGTGTTTGTTGTGAGAAGCTCGGTGCGCTCTGTCTTGTATTATATGCTATATATGCTAATATTTGTTTAATGCACATTAAACAAACATTACCATCGTTGCCTTTCAATGAGTTTTATTTTCCTTATGTAGTATTATTATGTATTATTTATACGATGTACATTATTTACTTGTGTTTACGGTAAGATCAATGAGTCACTCAATAATGAAGTTTTAATCAATGTTTCTGAAGATTCCCTATTAGAATGTTTACAGTGTAAGATTTGTTATTTTTTTATTGGTGATAGCCTAATACAATGATTTGTTCCCCTCCTAATGGTAAGTGAGGAAGAGATGGATCAAGAATGATCGTCCTGCAAAATAATCTTTAACGATATCCCAATTTTATATCAATTTGCGACATCTGCATATTATTACTGATTCGTATGCAGTAAATATGTAACTCTTATTTGCTCACTCCGATCGCCGCCTTTCCGTCTGACAAGAACTTTCTGTCAAAAATGCGTAGAGATACTATTTTTTTACTAAAAACTTAGATCTATGGTCTCTTTCAGTCTTAAATGTTGTTCTGTTATTAATAACACCCACCAATTTCGCTTTACGACATCAATCTGAGTATGGATCCATCGCCTTACGTCCTCATGTCGCCACGTTAGTAGTTGACAGTGAAGGTAGTGGATACACGTGCACATTAGGGCCAATATCCCGGTCACAGGACAGCAACACAACAATCATAGCAAGGACCTAAATAGGCGATTGTATAATTGATAAACTAAAGATTTATGTTGTGAAGTTCGAAAACGAGATGTCACTGACTTGTTTTTAATAGCGCTAGTATATGTGTGTTGAGATTGCATTTAAGAGTTTTGAGATAATAAACTAGGAGCCTTACTTCGACAACAAATATAGTAGTTTCATTCCACTGTACTACCACTTTCAAAATCAAACGTTTGGTGCCTAAACAGCGATGGTCGTCTACTACTATCAGGGGAGCCGTCAGCCGTCATTATGCAACCTGCTGACTTTTGGCGGTCAAAAATTATGATCGGGACTAAATGTATTTAAGATAAGTAACCTTTTTATTAGCGATTTCATGCCATCAAGCAGTGCAAGGGTTTAACGATGGCGAAATGTTAAGCCCCAGTGAGCACCGACCTTTGGCAATCGGTAGCCGTGGCGACCTGTTCCTGACCACTCTACTCAATTAACCGAGCGTTCGTCACAAAAACTGAACCTGGTTGTGTAATCGATTGCGGCAGAGCTACAAAAACTAGCCGTTGCTCCGAGTGATCCAAGGGTCAGTTGACGACAAACATTAATTGTGTTAGTGTTACCACTTGCACGTTGGTCCACTTACATGGAACATCTATATACATAAAATTATTATTAACATACCAAAAAGACAAGTGGTGAACTTGGTGAAAGTGGTCACTCGAGTAAGGATACACATTGTAACACACATGCTACTAGTGGACTAGTGTCCACGCCTTATCTGATCCTGTTGCCAGCAAGTCAATGCTCGGCCTTCTTGTGATCCAAATGATTAGGAAAGTCGACAGAAATAACAAACGAAATTGAAAATTCTGGCCACAAATATTGACGCATAAGAAACATCTACTTCACCCTTACGCGATGGTAGTTGTCATTATCAACAGAGCAGCCTGCCATATGTCATAAACGCTACAGGACATCGTTAGATGCACCAGACGCGCTTGTGGTGTGACACCGTGTGACAGTGCCTCGCAACTGTGCCGGCGCTCAGCGCGAGAGGCAGTAGTCGCCCCGCGGGTGGTGAGGACCGCGGAAGTTATTGGACCGCTCGTTATAGTTCCATACCAATTACACACACGATTTTAATTACATTATTATTATTTAACATGTAAAGATGTGACTGATTGATGTTTAATGACAAGCCGTTATTGTATGCACCAAATATAAATTTATGTGTGGTAAGTGTTTTTCCAAATCCGTGACAAATTATTTTTCTTTTGCTGACAGCCTTTAAAATCCAGTTAATTACTATTGTGCCCCCTGTACGTCGCCAAAATTTGATGGCAATTGAATAATGTTTTGAGAACATTCTTTATATAACGAAAGACTTAAGCAAGTAGTGTTCCTGATATAAGGTATATGATCACAGACGCTCACGAACAGCTAATAATACCAGGAGTTGCCGTTGTCTTCTCCATTGCGTTGAGAGCTTTTCTTTTCTTTGGCGTAGGGACTTAGATCGTTTCGGAAACGTCACCGTTGGCAAGTAGTTCAATGTCAGAGGAATCGCGAAGCAAAGGACTCCCGTGACATATTAAGAGGCGCTGTAAGCACTAATGAAAGCTAACATTGGTGTAGGAGCCTTACCGGACAGCTTGGAATGTAGTGCGCCGTAGACCATGCGTCGTTACATCACAGCACGTGGCCTTGTTTTAATTACTTGTACCTCATTAAAAATGTCGGTTTACACAATGTTAATGATTACTGGATTTGGTGTTAGTCAGATTAGTAAACGCGAAAGGTACTCAGTAGTACGTGTGCACCACCGTATAGTTTTGACTCTTGCATTATTTACACGTAATAAAACTGCAAGAACTATGACTCGGAATCGACTTCCATATTTTAAATTAGAATATAACTAAATCGGAATTGTACTCTCTTAAACAAACAAGGGATTTTTTCAAAACAAATCGGTTAATAAATTGTAAAGGTTTCATGCAACAAACTTAAAAAACTTTTTTTTACAAAGTTCACGGTGTTAACCACTTTGAAAATCCTTATCTTCCTTACTAGCTACACTTTTATTTTTTACTAATAAATACTTACATTTTTGAAGAGCTTCACTTCACTTCAGTCGTCTAATATTCAAAGGAACCCAGACAGCCCAAACGTCCAAGTCGTCGGTGTCGACCGCCACTCACAAGTGTAAATCCTCCGCAGGAGCTGAACGGGTTCTACATCCCGGAGATGACGTCGGTGGTGTGCAAGTCGGCGGCGGAGATGGTGAGCGTGATGCGCGCCGGCAACCGCAACCGCGCCTCGGGCCGCACCGACATGAACGAGCACTCCTCGCGCAGTCACGCCGTCTTCCTCGTCACCGTGGAGACGCAGCACCGCGCCACCGACCGGATCCGGTAATATTTTCGACTCAAACTTCCCTCACCTCCTTCGTTTCGTTCATATATCTTATGTCGCATTACGGGCATTCACGGGCCGCGGAGTACTCACTCGTTCGTGTTAGTGTCCCCGGTATTTTTAAGTTTGACTCAAACGACGTATTTTCATTAAACCACGCAATTTTTCAGAGCTGAACGTTATACTTACTTTAAAAGTGAGTCGCTTAAGCTGGAATCAGATTAGAGACTACTCTGCGCCAGACCCCACCTCTTATAAGCTGAGGAACTTATGCATTTGTGCATTAGAATCCGTCTGTTAGCAAACGGAACACGCTTTTGGTTAAAAACTCCGCAGTGGTAAAGAGAATGCAAGTCAACTCCGCTTACATTCGGTACATCCTGATCGACGGCCAGGATTATAATGGTAGAGCAATTACGGTGCAACCATTTATGGCATGCTCCCATAACTATACCTACTTACACGATTGGCTCAGTGCGTAGTCTAATAGTAGAGTAGGTATCCTAGCACATCGAACACTATCTGTGTTCATAATTGGTCATGAACTCTGTGAGGTAATTCGTTAACTGGAGAATGAGTAGGTGTGAGTGGTGCTAAGTGGTGACGCGGCTGGAGCCGGGACGTCCAATGCGGGGACGACCTTCGTCTCGGCGAAACGTCTGTCATCCAGTTTTTGCTCAGTTTTGTGGCGCTGCGGAATGTACTCTCGGTCGCCGCTCCTGCACTATGATTGGTCGAGGTAACAATTCCAATACATATTGTGATTAAGTTTTTGTGATTTAACACAATAATGTTTTTGCGACTCTGTACAAATTATACGATTACTAAGCAATTGCTCTTGGCTTAGTCCGCGCGGAAGTGCCGTCCAGTCGGCTTGAATTTTCAAAATGTGAAATGATGTGACCTTAATTTCAGCCATCGTGCGGTCTTGGCTCGTTTGATCGAAATATTAGATCTCATTTAAACCCAACCTAATTCCGACATCTTCAACATTAATTATTATCGTTACATTTCAACCAACCTATACAAATGCTTAACAAATTATACTTATACTAGCGACTCGCCCAGGCTTCGCGCGGGTGCAAAACTGATATTAAATATACTACAGAATGTCTCTCACAGACATCACATTAGAAACCTCTAAAATTATCAGCGTTTCTCTATTATTTGATGCATGTATTATATTTAAAAACCTTCCTCTTAAATCACTCTATCTATTTAAAAAAATCCGTAATAAAATCCGTTGCGTAGTTTTCAAGATCTAAGATTTATTTTATACTATGTAGCGATCAATCTTCCTCTACAATCACTCTGTCTATTGATGAAAACAACAATTAGAATCACCCAAACAAGGGTTATTCAAATTTTGGTCTGTATGTCTGTTAGCTTTCCACGTAATAATTACTGAACGTATATTTATCAAATGTATAATACTAGCTTATATCTCGGGTCAATATTTCGTTCCCTTCTCCTACTGCTAAAAAGGTACATTCAGTAAAAGCCAATTAGAGCATAACGCGGGCAACTACTACTACATCACATATGTCTCGCTATTTCCTTGAGGCTTAGATGTAAAGCCACCCCTGTGTAAGCTTACACAGGTCCTCACCTTACCCTCTAAACTAGAAAACGGCAGTAGCAAGCAATGTTATTTGCAGCACGACCGAGTAAGGCCTAACTCCTCGGGGCGACTGGTCGGAAAACTCTAATCTAATCTCTCATATACTCATATCTAATGTTTTATTTGTCAATAGCCGTTGCCCGGGACTTTGTCCTCGCGGTTCACTTCAATGATTTCCTGGGTGTTCTTTTTGTATGGATTTTTTTTCCTGCTTTTGGTCCAGGCCTCGTAAAAAAAACCATATGTCGACCAGTCACGCAAATAGGTGAATAAAAGCTTGTTATGTCACTAACAACGTGACCTCTAACAGGGACAACTCGCCTGTCACCATCGAATCAGTAATTTCTATAACAGTCAACATCTTATTCAATTTTTTGGGGTAAAAAGATTGCTAATTATTTTGGTGTTAATAGGCCTAATACCTCCTTCCGGCCATCTCGATCCATCAGAAGTAAGCTGTTTGCCTGATTTTTATGACATATCACATATTTAAGAACTGTGAAGCATTTGTAGACGTCGGTATCCTGTAGACGTCCACGAGCAGATTGGCTAATTGTTAGAACCTCAAGGATCTATGAGTCATGTGACAGGAGCGCGATGTTTAGCGCAGCGCACCTTATTAGTGCCGACCCCAATCCGAACATTGTGGCGCGCTATCTGGGCCGAACATTTAAGGAGTTTTCCTTTGTAGTGGAAGGTCGTCACCGTACTTACAGATAGTACGCTATACACTAAAACTGTGACAATTTTTTGAATAAAAATAATAAATAAAAATAGACTTTATTTCCACTGCAACATATTATATACTGGTATAAACTTAAGATTTGATATAATATTATATACTGGTACAAACTTAAGATTTGATATAATATTAAACTGTTACTAGTAGTAGGCGCCCCTTTGGCGAAGGCCTCTCTTTAGAAATAGAAATAGAAATAGAAATATTTATTGTAATTACGTTTCGAAACACAAAGATATACAAAAAAAAAGATTAATATTAACATTTTTTCCATATAAAATTGACATATTGAAATTGTTTTTTTTTAACAAACTTACATTTACAGGTACTTACTTTAAAAGATTAGTGAAATTAAACATAAAAAAGACAATAATAATTACGGCATGAAAACACCTCTGCCATGTGTGTTTTGGCGTAC